>ML818304.1:60267-92975 GCA_009831015.1 Picea engelmannii | reverse complement strand
ATACCCTCATCTTCACATAGACTGAGATAGTCTTTTGGAGGTCCAAAAGCTTCCCAATGGGGAGGTGTGATCAGGGGATCAAATTTTGCTCAATTTTCAAAGTGCTCGGAATGCGACGAAAACAGTTCCATTGCGTCTGTCTCATCTTCCTGATTCTGGCGGTATATTTACTTTCTCAAACGGAGTCCGTATGGAGAAGATATCGCGATCTGTTCGCCAAGCCAAATAGGCAAAATTTTTGGATGCTGACTGTACCTGTCTGTACAGTCCGTACAGTCTATACAGTGACGTGGCAGGACCGTATAGGTCGTACAGTGGTGACGTGGTGGATATTGGTTGGTCGATTTTGGGCGAGTCGGATGTTGACAAGTGTCATTGGGTGGCCAATAATAAGAGGACACGTGGCCCAATCCAAGGGCGCCACGTGTCGCTCACTGGTTGGATAAGGAGTTTATGTATAAAATGTTGGAGGCCACGGGGTTCGACCCTCGGACCTCTCCTCCACATAATACCTTAACAAATTCCAATAACCAACTTTCCCGCCGATGTTCCTTGTTATAGAAGTCAACGCACATATATTTAAATTGATGTGTTGTATTGATTGGAAAGGGGGGCAGGCCGGGGCTTAGCCCTGACCTGTGGACGTATTACGTTGCATATGACCCAACATATTATAGCCCGAATGTTTTGGTGCGCGCGCATTTCATTATATTACATTGTATTGCAATGCATTGCATTGCAATGTATTTTATATGTATTATATATATATGTGTGTGGGGTTTGAAACCACGACCCGTGGCTCTATGTAATCATGTGTTAAATGTTGGCACGGGACCCAAACGGGAGTTGCATGGTTTCAAACGGTTTAACCACCATTTTTCCTAGCGCAAGGTCACATGGCCATATGCCCAAGTGTCGAGGTGGTTAGGGGTTGGAGGCGCCTTAACCGTCCTACGGTTTGCACCGTTGGTGCGGTTGTGCCCGGTGCTGGGTTTTTACGCTTAAAAGAGTGTGTGAGCCAGGTTCACTCAAGGGGGGGTGCGAATTGTAGAACCAGAGACAACAAGCTTAAAGAGGGAGACTTCCAGGAGGTCTAACCTCTTCATTTTTCGACCGATTGAGGTGCCGAAAGAGCCCAGACAGGGGTTTTGGGATGCTGGGAAGCCATTGGAGCAGTCAGTTTGTCAGTTTGAGCATTGTAAGACATGTTTTTGAGCACGTTTTGAGCAATTAATAATAATGATCCATTGGAAGCTGGACCAGGAGATGTAGCCCATAAGAGGGGTGAACTCCTTTATCAATTGATGTGCACATGTGTTTATGTTCAATGTTTATGCTACTGTTTATGTGTATTTTTCATAAGTAATCCTTAATTTATGTGTTGAAAATTGATCTTGTTGCTTTAAACACATAATATTTCACTTGCAATAATTATTCAAGTTTTTCAAGTCTTCTTCATTTTTAGATCACTCCTACGCTATCATTTTATTGACTGAAAAACAATTTGTTGGAGTATCTCCAACACTAGGATTTTGGTTAATGAGGCATAGTGCAATTTCTGAATAGGAGGTCGATTTTAAAGAGCATTGTGTCAGGTGTTTTTGGCTAGTGTAGTCATGTGGGCCTTGGATGAATAGACTTGTGGGAGCTTACAGAAGTCTTTTATGCTACTCTGTTTGGATTTTATGCCCCCAGACCAATTTGACCACATGTTTCTAAATGGCTTGAGGAGGCAAATTGCAATTTGCGATAAAACTCAAATCGGGACTCATATGTAAGAACATGCAGTTTCATTGGATTAAGAGCACTGAGTTTTAGCTAGTGGGGCCCCTATGCTATCATTTCGTCGACCGAAAAAACATTTCTTGGAGTATCTCTGCCATAGGGCTTTGGTAAATGAGGCATAGTGCAATTTCTAAAGATGAGCTCAATTTTCAAGAACACTCTGTCGAGCATTTTTTTATAGTGTGGTCGCATGGACCTTGGTCAACAATACATGTTGGAGCTTATGGAATAACATTATGCTGCTCGGTTTGGATTTTATGCCGTTGGACCAAATTGGCCACATGTCCTTGAATGGTTTGAGGAGGT
Organism: Picea engelmannii; assembly: GCA_009831015.1. Classification (NCBI taxonomy): domain Eukaryota; kingdom Viridiplantae; phylum Streptophyta; class Pinopsida; order Pinales; family Pinaceae; genus Picea; species Picea engelmannii. The sequence goes on along the minus strand of ML818304.1, from coordinate 90,884 downwards.
GGGTTGCAACTATCGATAAAACTCAAACTAAGACTTGGATGCACAAATTGTCAGTTGCATTGGATCCAGAGCACCACTTTTTAGCTATTAGGGCTCCTACACTATCATTCCATCGACTGGAAAACAATTTTTTGGAGTATCTCCAACACTAGGATTTTGGGCAATGAGGCATAGTGCAATCTCTAAAGAGGAGGTGGATTTTAAAGACCACTATTTCGGTTTTTTTTGGCTAGTGTAGTCACGTGGGCCTTGGTCAAATAGATTTGCAGGAGCTTATGGAAGTCTTTTATGCTAGTTGGTTTGGATTTTATGCCCCTAGACCAAATTGACCACATGTTCCTAAATGGCTTCAGGAGGCGAGTTGCAACTCGCAATAAAACTCAAGCTGAGACTCAGATGCATGAACCGTCAGTTGCATTGTATTAAGAGCACTGAGTTTTAGCTAGTAGGGCCCCTATGTTATCATTCTGTCGAACGAAAAACCATTTTTTGGATTATCTATGGCACTAGGGTTTTGGTCAATGAGGCATAGTGCAATTTTTGAAGATCAACTCGATTTTCAACAACACTCTATCGAGCATTTTTTTATAGTGTAGTCACATGGGCCTTGGCCAAATATACATGTGGAAGTTTATAGAACAAAATTATGCTGCTCGGTTTGGATTTTATGCCCTCAGACCAAATTGGCCACATGTCCTTGAATGGCTTGAGGAGGCGAGTTGCAATTATCGATAAAACTCAAACCGGGACATGGATGCATGAACTGTCAGTTGCATTGTATCCGGAGCACCAGTTTTTAGCTATTGGTGATCCTATGCTATCATTCCATCGATCGAAAACCAATTTGTTGGAGTATCTCCAACACTAGGATTTTGGTAAATGAGGCATAGTGCAATTTCTGAAGAGGAGGTGGATTTTAAAGAACACCATGTCGGGTGTTTTTGGCTAGTGTAGTCATGTGGGCCTTGGCCAAATAGACTTGTGGGAGCTTACGAAAGTCTGTTATGCTACTCGGTTTAGATTTTATGCCCCTGGACCAAATTGACCACATGTCCCTAAATGGTTTGAGGAGGCGAGTTGCAATGTGCGATAAACTCAAACCGGGACTCAGATGCACGAAACGTCAGTTGCATTGGATTAAGAGCACTGAGTTTCAGCTAGTGGGAAGCCTACACTATCATTTTATCAACCGAAAAACCATTTGTTGGAGTAGATCTGGCATTAGGGTTTTGGTCAATGAGGCATAATGCAATTTCTCAAGATGAGCTCGATTTTCAAGAACATTTTGTCGAGCATTTTTTTCTAGTGTAGTCGCATGGGCCTTGGACAAACATACATGCGGGAGCTTATGGAAAAACATTATACTGCTCCGTTTGGATTTTATGTCCTCGGACCAAATTGGCCACATGTCCTTGAATGGCTTGAGGAGGAGAGTTGAAACTATCGATAAAACTCAAACCGGACTCAGATGCATGAACTGTCAGTTGCATTAGATACAGAGCACCTGGTTTCAGCTATTGGGAACCTATGCTATCATTCCATCCACCGAAAAATAATTTGTTGAAGTATCTCCAACACTAGTATTTTGGTCAATGAGGCATAGTACAATTTCTGAAGAGGAGGTGGATTTTAAAGAACACTGTGTTGGGTGTTTTTGGCTAGTGTAGTTATGTGGGCCTTCACCAAATAGACTTGCGGGAGCTTATGAAAGTCTGTTATGCTACTCAGTTTGTATTTTATGCCCCTGTACCCAATTGACCACATGTCCCTAAATGGCTTGAGGAGCCGAGTTGCAACTCGCGATAAAACTCAAACCGAGACTCAGATGCACGAACCGTCAATTGCATTGAATTAAGAGCTCTGAGTTTCAGCTAATGGGGCCCCTACACTATCATTCTATCGACCAAAAAATCATTTGTTGGAGTATCTCCGACACTACGGGTTTTGTTAATGAGGCATAGTTCAATTTATTAAGATGAGCTTGATTTTCAAGAAAACTCTATCGAGTGTTTTTTTCTAGTGTAGTCAAATGGGCCTTGGCCAAAGATACATGTGGGAGCTTACGGAACAACATTATGCTGCTCGGTTTGGATTTTATGCCCTCGAACCATTACCCTTGAATTTTACTTTATGATTCTAATTTCACTTTTACTTAGGATATTTAAGTCAAAAGTGAAATGTCACTTATGTCATAATGTGACAATTAATTCACAATGTGGGTGAATTAATAGACATAAAGTAACCAAGGAAAGTGGGTTTCCTTAGTGAGATTTTTGGATGAGATGTCACCCATTGATTAGACTTGGCTAGATTGGATCAAGGCCATTGATATTATGAGGGCTTGGCCAAAGAAGGCTAAAGGATGGTAAAGTGTATTATTGAGATTCAATTCTTCACTTGTGAGTTTTGGAGAAGACAAGAGGGTGAATTTCTCAAGGAGGGAGAGGGCGCATTTGATGAGGGTTTGAGAGAAACCCTTGAGAGCTTGAGGAGGAAGCTATTGCTACTTTGAGCTTGCATGGAGAGCATATCCATGGAGTTTTATCTTCTATTTCTTGGAGGGAGCATGTTATATGGAGGAGGGGCACATCTACTAGAGGAGGGCACATTTATTTCCTTCATTTTCTCACTAGGAGAGGAGGACTTGGAGCCTTGAGATGAGGTCAGTTTCATTAGGAATCTAGAGTGAAATCGCATGCTTTCATGGAGAGAGATATCCAGTTTTGGCCTCTGTTATTTGATGGTGATCATATCTGCTAGGTGGAGGGCACACTAGTGGAGTGGGTTGATAGCTACCTGGTAGCAGATCTGCTTGGAGGAATCCAGTTCTGACAGTTTCAGTGGAGAGACAACACAGGAGAGCACATTCCTGTGGATGGATTTCTTCATTGGGTCAAAGAGGAGCTAGAACACTTCACTTTAGTGCAGAGAGCAACAAAGGGAGAGGGTGCACCTAAGTTTGGGCACATCTCTCTTTGGATCTTGTGGCAATGCTTGTGAGGAGCTTGCTATGTATATAGGTTCCATTGTATTGTATTACTTGTTTTATCTCTTTCTTTGATCATCATTATATAGACATATATCCCAAACTAGTTTTCCCCGAGGGGGTTTTTATCCAGGGTCATGTTGACCAAAAATACCTATGTCAAATTTATGCATGTTTAGAAGTGTAGATCAACATTTTAAAGTTAAATATCTAGAGGTAGTGTTATGTGTTTTAAGTTATATTGCATGTGATAACATTGAGATAAGAAAACACTTGCAAGGGAACCTTAAAAGAGCACTTAACCATGAAAACATTGAGCAGAAAGTGGGATGATTGTTTTATATCCTAAAAAAGAAAAAGAAGACAGCCATATAGTTGAAACTTAGATCCATACTAAGGTCAAGGAAAAACCTTAGGTGGCAGCCTCATAGGACCTCAGATAAATCTACATGGTATTAGAGCCATAGGTGGCTTAGACTTGCTGATTTTGGAGCACTTTTGTGGGTAGTTTGGTGAGTATTTTTATCAGATTTGTTGGTTGTTTTGGACAACAATATTACAGTTCAAAACAATGGGTAAAATTCAGATCTGAAGGTACCTCACATTCAGTGCTAGTTGGACAGCTCAGGGCAGATTTTGGACAACCAGTTTACAGTGTTTGTGGACAGTTGTGGGTGGATTTGTTGGGTTGATATTTGACACTTGTGGACAACCTCTTTTCACACCTACATGGACAGGACTGAGTTTGTAGAGTACAACCTCTTTTCACACCTACTGACTAGGAGTGAGGTCGGGGTTTCACTTGCCTCTTTTCACACCTGTGTTGACAGGAGTGAGGAAACGTTCCTTTGCATTAGGAGCATCAGAGTGAGCGCAGTGTGACAGACATGTCGGTATCTCATATGCATGTGGAGGACAGGCTAGCTGGGGCTAGCAATTGGTTGCCTTGGAAGGCGAGGATGGTCTTTGTCTTAAAGGACCTCGAGCTATGGGATATAGTCAAGGTAGTTGTTCCTCCCATTCCTGTCACTGCACCTGTCTTGGTGGCAGAGTTCAGGAGGAGGAAGAACAAGGCAAAGAGGATCATTTTTTATGCTACGAGAGATCACATTATTCCCCACTTGAATGGGAATACTTGTGCATTCGAGATGTGGGAATCTCTATGCAAGTTGTGAGAGAGCTCTAATGAGAACCGAAATATGGTTCTTCATGACCGACTCAGGGGCATTCACATGCTCGAGGATGAGTCGGTTACTTCATTCCTTGGTAGATACACTCAGATCAAAGACGAGCTAGCATCTGTCGAAGAGGTTGTGAACCCTAACTCTTTGGTGAGGCAAGCTATGAATAGCTTCACCAAACCATGGGGTCCATTTATATGGGGCATAGTTTCCAGGGAGGTCATGCCTACATGGGAGAGGATGTGGGATGAATTCGTCCAGGAGGATATTAGGCTTGCAGTTGAGGCTTCTGGATAGCAGAAACAACAACAATAGTTGGTTATGGGTGTTGATGACCTTTCTCTTTAGATAAAGGGAAAGAAGAAGATCGTTCGTGGAGGTCGGTAGGGTCCCAAGTTTGGGGCCCCACCACAGGGAGGAGAGAGCAGTAGCAGTAGTGGGTAGAAGAGAGACATGATCACAGTGATATGCTTTGCTTGTGGAGAGATGGGTCACAATGCAGGGCAGTGTCCCAAGAAGAAGAAGAAGCAGTAGGATGTGTCAACAACAAAAACAACAAAGGAGATAGAATTTAGTGATTAGTTTGTGAGAGAGTATGCATTCGTGACTACCTTGTCTACTATTACACTATCCAACTCTAGATGGGGAGACAGAGTTGAGGAGGACCGACTGACTCACAACAGTGATTCAGAGGGAGATGATACTCAGTGTCCCTGGACATCTTCAAAGTGGGTGATTGGTCCACCCAATATAGCTACAGTTTCAAAGAAATCGAGTAGATAGAGAGTTGGTGCTAAAGCTTCAACACATCAGAGGTTGATGAGGAGGAGCAGTAGGGCACCACAGAGACTTGAGCCTCACATAGCTTCTGAGACGGGTAGATCAGGTTCTGAATCCACTTCAGGTGGAGGTTACTTGGCGAGAGGCCAAGTTGATGACTCTTGGTGAGAGACCAAGAGGGGGACTCTTGGTGAGATGCCAAGAGTAGGAGTAAATCCTTGGTGGGAGACCAAGGTGGAAATATTGGTGTGATGACCGAGATCTAGGTGATCTTGGATAGATGGAGAGTCAGTGCCATTTATAGATCATGCAGATTGAGCAGATCTGCGATAGAGTCCACTTCCAGTGATCAGGGTACAACCATACTCACTGAGCATATGCCAGGAGGAAACCATGTCCTCTATAGGGATGATATTGGTGGTGATGAGCACTTTCCTTGGTAAGAGGGAGTGTTGGGATTTGGGTACCTTGGGAAGTGGTCCCCATGTGCTTATGAGTCTCTAAGCACAAAGGGGGAAGAATATTACCCTTTTACTTTACTTTATGATTCTAATTTAACTTTGACTTAGGAGATTTAAGTCAAAAGTGAAATATCCCACTTAAGTCATAAAGTGATAATTAATTCACAATGTGGGTAAATTAATAGACATAAAGCAACTAAGGAAAGTGGGTTTCCTTAGTGAGATTTTTGGATGAGATCTCACCCATTGATTAGACTTGGCTAGATTGGATCTAGGCCATTGATCTATTATGGCTTGGCCAAAGGAGGCTAAAGGAGGGTAAAGTGTATTATTGAGATTCAATTCTTCACTTGTGAGTTTTGAAGAAGATAAGAGGGCACATTTCTCAAGGAGGGAGAGGGCGCACTTGATGAAGGTTTGAGATAAACCCTTGTGAGCTTAAGGAGGAAGATATTTCTACTTTGAGATTGCATGGAGAGCATATCCATGGAGTTTTAGCTTCTATTTCTTAGAGGGAGCATGTTATATGGAGGAAGGGCGCATCTACTAGAGGAGGGCGTATTTATTTCCTTCATTTGCTCACCAAGAGAGGAGGACTTGGATCCTTGAGATGAGGTCAGTTGCATGAGGAAGCTAGAGTGAGGGTGCATTCTTTCATGGAGAGAGATATCCAACATTGGCCTCTGTTATTTGATGGTGATCATATCTGCTAGGAGGAGGGCACACTAGTGGAGTAGGTTGACAACGATCTGGTAGTAGATTTGCTTGGAGGAATCCAATTCTGACAGTTTTAGTGGAGAGGCAACACAGGAGAGCACATTCCTGTGGAGGTATCCCTTCATTGGGTCAAAGAGGAGCTAGAACGCTTCACTTTAGTGCAGAGAGAAAAAAAGGGAGAGGGCACACCTGAGTTTGGGCACATCTCTCTTTGGATCTTGTGGCAAGGCTTGTGAGGAGCTTTCTATGTATACAGGTTCCATTGTATTGTATTACTTGTTTTATCTCTTTCTTTGATCATCATTATATAGACATATATCCCAAACTAGTTTTCCCCGAGGGGATTTTATCCAGGGTCATGTTGACCAAAAATAACTATGTCAAATTTATGCATGTTTAGAAGTGTAGATCAACATTTTAAAGTTAAATATCTAGAGGTAATTTTGTGTGTTTTAAGTTAGATTGCATGTGCTAACATTGAGATAAGAAAACACTTGCAAGGGAACCTTAAAAGAGCATTTAACCATGAAAACATTGAGCATAAAGTGGGATGATTGTTTGTTGTCCTAAAACAACAAAAGAAGACAACCATATAGTTGAAAATTAGAGCCATACTAAGGTCAAGGACAAACCTTAGGTGGTAGCCTCATAGGACCTCAGATAAATCTACAAATGAGGCATAGTGCAATTTTTGAAGAGGAGGTCAATTTTAAAGAACACTGTGTTGGGTCTTTTTGGCTACTTTATTCACATGGGCCTTGGCCAAATAGACTTGTGGGAGCTTACCGAAGTCTATTATGCTACATAGTTTGGATTTTATGCCCCTGGATCAAATTGACCACATGTCCCTAAATGGCTTGAGGAATCGAGTTGCAACTCGAAATAAAATTCAAACTGAGACTCAGATGAAAGAACCATCAATTGCATTGAATTAAGAGCACTGAGTTTCAGCTAGTGGGGCCCATACGCTATCATTTCGTCGACCGAAAAACAATTTGTTGGAGTATCTCCGACACTAGGGTTTTGGTCAATGAGGCATAGTGCAATTTCTGAAGATGAGCTCGATTTTCAAGAACACTCTGTCGAGAATTTTTTCTAGTGTAGTCGCATGGGCCTTGGCCAAACATACATGTGGGATCTTACGAAACAACATTATGCTGCTCGATTTTGATTTTATGCCCTCGGACCAAATTGGCCACATGTCCTTGAATGGCTTGAGGAGGTGAGTTGTCACTATCGATAAAACTCAAACTGGGACTTAGATGCATGAATTGTCAGTTTCATTCGATCTGGAGCACCAGGTTTCATCTATTGGGGCTCCTACGCTATCAGTCCATCAACCAAAAAACAATTTGTTGGAGTATCTCCAACACTAGGATTTTGGTCAATGAGGCATAATGCAATTTCTGAAGAGGAGGTTGATTTTAAAGAAAACAATTTTGGGTGTGTTTGGCCAGTGTAGTCACACAGGCCTTCTCCAAATAGACTTGTGGGAGCTTACATAACAACAATAAGATGCTCGGTTTGGATTTTATGCCCTCAGACCAAATTGGCCACATGTCCTTGAATGGCTTGAGGAGGCGAGTTGCAACTATCGATAAAACTCAAACCGGGACTCAGATGCACGAACCGTCAGTTGCATTGGATCCAGAGCACCATGTTTCAATTATTGGGGCTCCTACGCTATCATTCCATCGATCGGAAAATAATTTGTTGGAGTATCTCCAACACTAGGATTTTGGTCAATGAGGCATAGTGCAATTTCTAAAGAGGAGGTGGATTTTAAAGAACAATGTGTCTAGTATTTTTGTCTAGTGTAGTCACGTGGGCCTTGGACAAATATACTTGCGGGAGCTTTCGGAAGTCTGTTATGCTACTCGGTTTGGATTTTATGCCCTCGGACCAAATTGACCACATGTCCCTAAATGGCTTGAGGAAGAAAAACTCGCGCTAAAAATCAAACCGAGACTCATATGCACGAACCATCAGTTGCATTGGATTAAGAGCACTGAGTTTCATCTAGTGGGGCCCCTACACTATCATTCCGTTGATCGAAAAACCATTTGTTGGAGTATCTCCGACACTAGGATTTTGGTCAATGAGGTAGAGTGCAATTTCTGAAGATGAGCTCGATTTTCAAGAACACTCTATCGAGCATTTTCCTAGTGTAGATGCATGGGCCTTGGCCAAACATACATGTGGGAGCTTACATAACAACATTATGCTGCTTGGTTTGGATTTTATGCCCTCGAACCAAATTGGCCACATGTCTTTGAATGGCTTGAGGAGGCGAGTTGCAATTATCGATAAAACTCAAATCGAGACTCGAATGCATGAACCGTCAGTTGCATTGGATCCAAAGCACCAGGTTTCAGCTATTGGGGATCCTACTTTATCATTCCATTGACCAGAAAACAATTTGTTGGAGTATCTCCAACACTAGGATTTTGGTCAATGAGGCATAATGCAATTTTTTAAGGGGAGGTGGATTTTAAAGAACACTGTGTCGGGTCTTTTTGGCTAGTGTAGTCACGTGGGACTTGGAAAAATAGACTTGCGTAAACTTACGTAAGTCTACTATGCTACTCGGTTTGGATTTTATGCCCCCAAACCAAATTGACCACATGTCCCTAAATGGCTTGAGGAAGCGAGTTGCAACTCACGCTAAAAATCAAACCAGGACTCAGATGCACAAACAGTCAGTTGCATTGGATTAAGAGCACTGAGTTTCAGCTAGTGGGGCCCCTACGCTATCATTCCATCGACTGAAAAACCATTTGTTGGAGTATCTCCATCACTAGGGTTTTCGTGAATGAGGCATAGTGAAATTTTTTAAGATGAGCTCGATTTTCAGGAAAACTCTGTCGAGTGTTTTTTTCTAGTGTAGTCACATGGGCCTTGGCCAAACATACATGCAAGAGCTTACGAAACAACATTATGCTGCTCGGCTTGGATTTTATGCCCTCAGACCAAATTGGCCACATGTCTTTGAATGGCTTGAGAAGGCGAGTTGTAATTATCGATAATTCTCAAACCGAGACTTGAATGCATGAACCATCAGTTGCATTGGATCTGGAGCACCAAGTTTCAGCTATTGGGGCTCCTACCTTATCATTCCATTGACCAGAAAACAATTTGTTGGAGTATCTCCAACACTAGGATTTTGGTCAATGAGGCATAGTGCAATTTTTTAAGGGGAGGTGGATTTTAAAGAACACTGTGTCGGGTCTTTTTGGCTAGTGTAGTCACATGGGAATTGGACAAATAGACTTGCGGGAACTTACGAAAGTCTGTTATGCTACTCGGTTTGGATTTTATGCCCCGAGACCAAATTGACCACATGTCCCTAAATGGCTTGAGGAAGTGAGTTGCAACTCGTGCTAAAAATCAAACCGGGACTCAGATGCACAAAAAGTCAGTTGCATCGGATTAAGAGCACTGATTTTCAGCTAGTGGGGTCCCTACGCTATTATTCTGTCGACTGAAAAAACCATTTGTTGGAGTATCTCCATCACTAGGGTTTTGGTCAATGAGGCATAGTGCAATTTTTGAAGTTGAGCTCGATTTTCAAGAACACTCTGTCGAGTGTTTTTTTCTAGTGTAGTCACATGGGCCTTGGCCAAACATACATGTAAGAGCTTACGGAACAACATTATTATGCTCGGTTTGGATTTTATGCCCTCAGACCAAATTGGCCACGTGTCCTTGAATGACTTGAGGAGACGAGTTGCAACTATCGATAAAACTCAAATTGATACTTGGATTCATGAATCGCCAGTTTCATTGGATCCAGAGCACCAGTTTTCAGCTATTGGGGCTCCTACGCTATCATTCCATTGAGCGGAAAACAATTTGTTGGAGTATCTCCAACACTAGGATTTTGGTCAATGAGGCATAATGCAATTTCTGAAGAGGAGGTGGATTTTAATGAACACTATGTCGTGTTTTTTTGGCTAGTGTAGTCACATGGGCCTTGGCCAAATAGACTTGCTGGAGCTTATCAAATTTTTTTATGCTACTCGGTTTGGATTTTATGCCCCTGGACCAAATTGACCACATGTCCCTAAATGGCTTGAGAAGGTGAGTTGCAACTCACTATAAAACTCAAACCAGGACTCAAATGCATGAACTACCAGTTGCATTGGATTAAGAGCACTGAGTTTCAATTAGTGGGGCCCCTACGCTATCATTCCGTCGGCCGAAAATCCATTTGTTGGAGTATCTCTGGCACTAGGGTTTTGGTCAATGAGGCATAGTGCAATTTTTGAAGATGAGCTATGTTATCGCACAGTTTGTAGCTAGGATAATGGTAGATGAAAAGAGACCAAATTGGCGTAACTGAACCAATCCCACCCATTGCCACCTCAATGGGAAGGTTCTTTCTGTTTAGGGAGGTAAGGACCAGGGGAGACATCCTCGATAACTTGGTTTTTTGAGAAGGAAAAGGATTGAAGGATAAAAGATAAATTCTCCCTCACAAGTCACCACCAAGTAGATAGTCTGACTAATCAGCCAATAAAAAGAAGTATAACCAAAATAGAGATGTACTTGCCTGAGACAAAGCAACAAAAGATATATATATGCAAGATTACTCGCTTGGTTAGTACTTCATATAATTAATGACTATATTATAATAAGCAATTGAGCAATAAATATTGACGAAGTCAATGTTTGTACAATAGCAACAATTTACAATATCACTTCTTCAATAAATGCTAAAGAAAATGTGGCATTCAATGTAACAATTAACACTTCATTTAAATAATGCCTTAGAAAACCATTTAATTTCTCAAAAGTAAAATGATAGCTGCACAATGATGTTAATAGAAAAGGATGATGACAACAATAAATTAGTAGGGTTAATCTTAGGCTAGGGTTAGAAAGATTAGTAATTGCTCAAAGTGTTTGGTTGAAGTTGTGATCAAGTTACTCAATACAACGGAGGCCTTATATCAGTGCCTTATTAGGGTAGATGGAATCAAAAGAAGAGGACACAAAAGTTGAAGGATCAAGTAAAAGTAGTAAGACTAAGGAAAAGAGGGTTAGACCTTGAGGTGTTGCTATGGAAAGGCCTCAAGTATGAAACCCTAGGGGAGAGAGGCTCACTTTGGTGTAGGGGAACTAGGCATCAATGCTCTCTCCTCCTTCCTTAGCTTAAATGGAAAAATGGCTAGCTCAAAAGATTGCATAAAACTAAGACAAGAGGTTTTGCAGGGAACATGTTGTTATGGTAAGGCTTTACCAAGAAAACCCTAGGGAAAATTGGCTCACCAAGGTGTAGGGGAACTAGGCCTTGATGTGTTTTCTCCTTCTTAGCTCAACAAATAAGATAACGGCTAGCAAGAAGAAGAGAGATGGAGTGTTTCTAAGGCAAGGCTCTATCCTCTTCAACAAATGGCTCAAAACCTTGATGGGGACATGATACAAGGACCTACAATGTGTGCTTGTCACCTAGGGTTTATTCAGCAAATTATAACAATAGATGCAAGAAATAACAATACAACCTTTCAATCAAGAATTTTTTTTAGAAATTTACTCACATTTAACCAAGAAATGACACAGAAAACCCTAGTTGTAACACCTTCCACCAAGAAAAATGCCAAGAAATGCCAGTATAATTCCAAAAAATCTTCCTTCAACAAGTGCACCTCCCAATTTCAGCCAAGAATGCCAAGAGTGGCACAAATTTCAGACCTCACTAATGAGTGAGTGAAAGATCCTCATAAAAATGAAGGTGAAAACCCTCAATTTATATAGTACCATGACCTAATTTTACTTTTTAGGTCATGAAAAAGGCCGACAAGGCCAAAATACTAAAATCATACTATTTTACATTAAATGCTTAAAGTAAAACCCTAATCAACCAAAAGAGAGATGTCATCCACTCTCTAGGGTGACATTAGCCCCTTCTAGGAAAATGCAGCCTCCAGGAGCAAAACGTTATCCCTCCTTGGGCTTCTCCAAGCTGCCTCACATGCCAAACTGCCGTGTCCATCTGCCAAAGCATCCATGAAGCAAGGATGACATCATGGATATCATGGATAATGTCCTGGGCCTTCCAAGGCCAATGTTCCACTGAAAAGGGGACAACCCCCCTAGGTCAAGTTTTTCCAGGGTGCCTCTGCAAGATGTCCTCCTTATCTCTTGTGCAAACCCCTATGTCTTGTCTCTTCCCCCTGCTAGGGTCTTAGCATCCATCGGGTGGGCTCTTCAGCCCCATGGAGGTCCGAAATGATCATCTCCCTATGTGTACCTATCCAACATGGTACCTGTTCATCGAGCATGATCCTGCACATCAACAATTATGCTCTCCAGGGGATCATAAGTCATAGGGATCATAGGAATGTCAATCACATATCATCATCAATATTATTAAACACATGCATAAAACCCCTATTATCCCAGTTAAAATCTCAAAGACATTATACAAGCCTACAATACAAGTTTGAGGAAAGTGATAGAGCGCCTTATTGGGCTAGTGTCCACTGGAAAAGGAAAGTTCTCGGAAAAGACTTCATCTAAGCCATGTAAGTGGGTGATGTGGATAAGGGATGTCCTGACAATGGTGCATTGGAAGCAAGTGAATGCAAAGTTTTACCTGTGGGTGCCTTTGTAGAAGACGAGTTGCACCTGTCCTAGATGCAATCTTTTCCAAGCCCAATTCATGCCTTTTGTTCTTTATTCTTATTTCTTTTTCTTCAAGAAGATAATCAGGGGACACTACCCTGGTGTGGTGACCAGTGGTGGCAGCGTTACCCACAAGTACTTTCATAGAAATGAGAAGGTTGGTTCGTGATGAGACCCCCTTTATCTTGGCTATGCAACCAAAAGTCACTACGTTGGTGTGGTAACCAGATGCTAATAGTGTCATACTACTAGGTACCCATGGACCTAATAGGCTGGCTCGTGATGAGACCCCCTATCCTCTAACTGGGTCTTGTTTTATTATTTTTATGGGTCCCTCTTGTTTCTTGTTGAGAAGCCTTTTACTGCTTTCTCGAGGATCACTGGGTGAAGCATCTCAAGGTTCTATTCTTAGGATTTTGTCTTTTTCCAACTTAATTTTACCTTCTGGGCCTTTAGCCCCTTCTTCCCATGAGGTAAGGTGCAACCCAAAATGATTGGCCAACCCAATGCCCGGACAAGTGTAATGGGATAGATGAGTGAGATGCAAGATGAAAAAGTGGTGCTATGACGGGAGAGGATGATGACTCTTCAGTAATCCACCCAATGGAAAACCAAAACCTACGGACACAGGCTTACTAGGGCATCCTGTCATCCCCCCCAGATATGGTCAAGTGGGAAAGTATAAGATCCAAGCATTCATTAGAAACAAAAGGAATTAAATGCACATATTCAAAGGTTTTGAGGATCAGAGTGACACATACCATGATACCCATACTCATTACCTCATGGAGAAAGAACCATTTCTGACACAAGACCAAGCCAATGGTGATGTATGCTGCTACTACTGGCAAGGTAGAGGTGTTGAAAGGGAGAAAAGATGGGCCCTCCAGGGCCATGCTAAAAGTCAATCTGACTCTTGGTACTCCATGTCTAGGACCTGTGGGCCTCAAGACATGATCTCCTAGTTATCCCTAAAAGTGGGGGATAACATCTGGCTCCAACTCAGGGACATGTGCTCATCGTAGAGCACATGAGAACCTCATCATCTCTGGCATAACCTATTTACCTTCTTGACCTCAATAGAAATTATTAGTAACCGACTGGGGTGGTGATACCACCCCATTTATATATATATATATATAAGACTGAAATAAAGCAATCATAAGTGTGAATGTGAAATCAAACTAACATGCAATGAAAATGGTATAATACATGAATGCAAAAATGCCTACCTACTTACTTGCACTCACATGTTGGATCGATGTTGGATGTATTCAAATGACTAGTGTAACCAATCTGGCAATGTCCCACAATACATGCCTTTGTGCTTCATCATAAGCCAGAATAGTGATAAGTTAAGCACAACAATACCATGAGTTAGAAAATGCATTGTATCTATGGAAGCTGTAAGTTCTAGCTCATGGAGGTGGGTGGGAGGAAAAAGGTGATGCCAAGACATACTCTCAGGAGAGTGCTCAATCCATCTCAGGAAAGGATCATGAATATTCAAAGGCTCAGAAGACCGACTAACGGAATCTAGATGTTGGCTACCTTGAACATTCTCACAAATTGAAGCTTGAGAAGGGATTAGCAAGAACTGAAAGGATGGCTGACATTTCTTGAATGGGAAGCTGGAAAACTGAGGTAATAATCCTTTTATTGAGGTACTCAACTTTCCCCTAAAATCTAGAGCGAGGTTTTGTCTTACCTGAGACTTGGGATAATGGACATGTTTCCAAACCACACCTTTACTGACATAGTGAGTTAAAGTGATCAAAGGGAGGTGGAAAGTCTTATCACAAGTATCCTATTTCAAGGAAGTAACTTCCTTACTTTTATCAAGATCTGAGCACAACACTAGTTGATAACTTTCTTTGTAGAACAAATCCAAGTGCTCAGAGAAACAATCGTCAAAGTCCTCAAGGTATGACCAAAAAATAGTAGGAGAGCATAGTATCAAGTCATCCTTGGGCATTTGAATAAAATTGGTAATCATTTCTTGTTGCCAAATGTGAGAATTATTAGTAACTTCATGTGATAAAGGTAAAGGCAACTTTTGGAAATGGCCCTCAATGTCGTAAATGGGATCCCCATCATATCCAATAACATCCAATTTGTGCTTCCCAACATGTATGAACTCTTTCGCAGTGCAAGATATTAGATATTATTTTTGGGATTATTGGTCAGTTGAGACTAATACTCATGAATATGGGTCATAGATTAATGACTTACACTACGCAGTTAATCCCAAAAATAATATCTAATGTATGAACTCATTAATATTATCATCAAAGTCATCATTTTCATCATAACACAAAGGGTTTAGAAAATACAACACTTCTTCACTTTCCATATCATAAGACAGAGAATCTTTAAAAACTTGGAAAGGGAATTAACTCACATTTCTCACTTCTTCCTGCGCAGGAGCTTCAAGTACTCAGATATCTTCATCAAATGGAAGTCTTGCCTCTACATCTTCTAGTTTGTCCAGAGGCTGCATTTCTTCTTTTTTGTTTGAATCATAGAATAAGGTATCATCAAAATTTTGGAAAGGAAAACAACTTACCTCATTCTCTTCATTTTGCGCAGGAGGAATAGGATCTTGGAGAACTTTGTCGGATGGAGGAGCGTTTACCAACGTTTCATCCTCATAATTTACTTATTTTATTTCATTGCATTTTATTGAATCATGGGACAAATCCTGTTCCTCTTCAAGGGGTTGACAATTTCCCTCACAAATCTCTTATTTCACATCAGAAGATTCTTGTTATTGAACATGATATGCATTCCTGAAATCTCCTACAATATCAGTGGTGAATCCTCCATCTTCCAAGGCTATCATGAGGTTTTGAAGGGCATCTTCATACGTTTGGAAATGTGGCTTGGTAAAGTCAATAAACCTACTGATGAGGTGTATGAAAGATTTTATACCCTTGTCTTTGCAACAACCCTTAAACCAATCTTGCAAGAAGGATGGAAGAGTGAGTATGAATAATTTTATAAGAGCATCCTCTCCTCCCAATTCTATCTCTCATATAGTCCAAAAAATTTACGATGTGAGGATTTGGGCAGCCCCAAAATCTTGGAGAGTTGTTTAGCCATTTTGTATCAAAGTAAAAAGTGTATCCTTGAAAACTTTTGAAATCAATAGTCGAATACATTTGTTACCAGTGTGCCATGATCCCATAACTTGAAAATATCACAGAATTGAGAGTAAGGTGGCACCCTAGAAAAGGTCAGTGCAGTTGGGGTGATAATTTTCCTGAAACTATCAAAGGATAAGGGAAAACACCCTAAGTGGAGTTGCCAGGTAAGCTTGTAAGATAAGGCTTCTGAGGCAAGGCTTACCGAAAATTGTCGTCTTGAGGAGAATTGACTCATTGTTCCCCTGCAGAAGCACCAAAATCTTATCGCACAGTTTGTAGCTAGGATAATGGTAGATTAAAAGAGACCAAACTGGCATAACTGAACCAATCCCACCCACTGACACCTTGATGGGAAGGTTCTTTTTGTTTAGGGAGGTAAGGCCTAGGGGAGACATCCCCGATAACTTGGTTTTTTAATAAGGCAAAGGATTGAAGGCTAAAAGATAAATTCCCCCTCCCAAGTCACCACCGAGCAGATAGTCCAGCTAATCATCCAATAAAGAGAAGTATAACCAAAATAGAGATGTACTTGCCCGAGACAAAGAAACAAAAGATATATATATGCAATATTACTCGTTTGGTTAGTACTTCATATAATTAATGACTATCTGATAATAAGAAATTGAGAAATAAATATTGACGAAGTCAATGTTTGTACAATAGCAACAATTTACAATATCGCTTCTTCAATAAATGTTAAAGAAAACGTGGCATTCAATGTAACAATTAACACTTCATTTAGATAATGCCTTAGACAACCATTTAATTACTCAAAAGTAAAACGATAGCTGCACAATGATGTTAATAGAAAAGGATGACAACATAAATAAGTTAGTAGGGTTAGTCATAGGCTAGGGTTAGAAAGATTAGTAATTGCTCAAAGTGTTTGGTTGAAGTTGTGATCAAGTTACTCAAGACAACGAAGGCCTTAGATCAATGCCTTATTAGGGTAGATGGAGTCAAAAGAAGAGGAAAAAAAAGTTGAAGGATCAAGTGAAAGTAGTAAGACTAAGGACAAGAGGGTTAGACCCTAGTAGAATAAATCATCGATTAATCAGAAAAAATCAGGTAAATTGCAAGTTTTTCAACTTGCCAATTTTTTCAAAAGAAAAAATCGCAATTTTTTGGTTTTCGAAAAAAACGCTTTTTTTGAAAAACGCAGAAAAATCGGAAAAAATCAGAAAAATTCGCCACGGTCACCTAGGCCGTGGGATAAAGAGCCCGATTCGTTTTTTTTTTTGTCATTCTGGTTTTTTTTTGTGTGGAGCAACAAGGGAAGAAGTTTGTGGAGGCCATCAAGCATTTTTGAGGTGTGCAAAGGCAGGGTAGTGGATTCATCCACAAACTTTGAAGATTTTTGTGGTGGAACAAGGTTCAAACTTCAACCAGTTGGATCTTTGAAATTTTCATCCACAACCTCCAAGCACAGGTATGTATGCCCTTCCCAATTTGTATGCTAATTGTTTCCATACACTTGCATGTTTTCTCGCTTCTTTGTTTGCTTAGATTCAGTTTTTTTTTTTCATTATTATCTTGCCAATAATTTATAGAACAAACAAAATGTAAGGGGTTTTTTGGAAAATTTCAATGGGGTATTCAACTTGTTTTTTTTAGTTTTTTAGCCACCTTGTTGATGCCATTTCTCATGGCTAACATTCTTTTTTGGATGGCTGATTTTTTAAATTAATATGCTGCAATTTTTTTTTCAAGTGGGGTTTAATGTATGTTTTTGTGTTTTTTTGCCCTAGGTCCATTCCCATAGCACTCAACAAAGATGCCTAGAGCCTTAGATCCAATGTGGGAGTATGGTGACCCTAAAGAAGGAACAAACCGAAATTCTTTATTTTGCAAATTATGTGGGACACGTATTAAAGGAGGAGTATACAGGTTGAAATACCATTTGGCCAAAATTTTGGGGTTTGATGTTGGGCCTTGTAAAAAAATGAGCCCAGAGATTATGAGAGTTTCCCATGATTCAATTAATGCAAAGGACAGAAAGAAGGAAGATTCGGCTACAAAAAAAGTTGAACTTGCANAATACCATTTGGCCAAAATTTTGGGGTTTGATGTTGGGCCTTGTAAAAAAATGAGCCCAGAGATTATGAGAGTTTCCCATGATTCAATTAATGCAAAGGACAGAAAGAAGGAAGATTCGGCTACAAAAAAAGTTGAACTTGCATCTTTTAAGATATATCAAAGTTCACCAGGGATATCTTCCCATGAAACTGAGGGTAGTGGGAGGGGCTCCACAGCCGCAGATTCACCTGTTGGGAAAATCCCATCTTACTTTGTTCCAAGAACTAGACCTGGAGAACAACCATCAATTAAATCAGTGGTTAAAAAAAAATAAGAAGCACGAAGAAAGAAGGTTAATGGGGAGGTGTCTTTTCTGGAGTGACTTACCTCTCACCATCACCAGAAACAACCCATTTTGGCAGTCGATGTGTGATGCCATTGCAGTTGTTGGCCCGGGGTTTAAAGCCCCTTCATATGAGGAGTTGTGGGGGCCTATTCTTCAAGCAGAGAAGAAGGACATCAATGCTAGGTTGGGGGAGTTCAAGGATTCATGGGAAAGCTCCAAGTGCACAATGATGTTTGATGGATGGACAGATGGGAAGGGTAGGACCCTTCTCAATTTCTTGGTACATTTTCCTAAAGGTTCCATGTTCATAAAATCAGTTGATTTATCCGCACATGTGAAAGATGCATCATTATTATGTGAGTTGTTGCATGGGTTCATTTAGGAGATTGGTGCACACCATGTGGTGCAAATCATGACAGATAATGCAGCTAATTATGTGGTTGTTGGTAGGATGCTTATGGAGAGGCATGGCACAGTGTCTTGGAATCCATGTGCTGCACACTACATTGATTTGACGCTTGAGGATGTAGGGAAAATTCCCTTCGTCAAGGAGGTGATTGATTGGGCGAAGAGAATCCCTATGTACATATATAACCATGCTTTTGTTCTCAACCTCATGAGGACATACACCAAATATAGGGATTTGTGACATCTGATAGTCACACATTTTGCAACACACTTCCTCACCCTCTAGTCTTTGCTTCAATGTTAGTATGAGTTGAAGCAAATTTTTATTTCTGGTGAGTGGCATGATTGTAGATATATCAGGTGAGAGGATGGTAGAGCCATTTCTATATTGGTGTACAGTGACTCTTTTTGGGAAGGAGTAGAAGAAGTTTTCTTCATTGATGAACCTTTGGTAAAGGTTCTCAGATTGGTTGATGGCGATAAGCCCGTAATGGGATATTTGTATGAGGCCATGGATAAGGCCAAAGAATCTCTGATCTTATTATGAGGGAAAGGGTACCCCTGGGTTCAACAAAAAGATGATGATATGGGATTTGATTGATAGTCAGTGGACTAGAATGCTCCATCAATCCATTCATGCAACAACACTTTTCCTCAACCCTGCATTTTCCTACAAATGCAAGTTTGACTTTGATGACGAGGTGATGGATGGCCTCTTTACTTGTCTTCGGAGGATGGTACCTGATGCTAAAATTTGCAATGAAATAAATCGTGAGATAGATATGTATAGAGCATGTGCTGGATTATTTGGATTTGAAGATGCAGTCAGGCTAAGGACTCGTTTGATGCCACGTAAGTCATTAGATTTATAAAATTCAATTATGTATTTTAAATTTCAACATTTAAATTTTTATTTGAAAGTTGATTATGTTCATTGTTTAAAACTTTAATGTGTTCTTTCTTTCTTATTTATTTCATATGTTTGGTGGACGAACTATGGCACAAAAGCACCAAATTTACCAAAAATTTCCATTAGAATACTTAGTCAAACCTGTATCTCTTCGGGTTGTGAGCGCAATTGGAGTAATTTTGACAAAACACACTCCAAAAGACGCAACAGGTTAGAAGTTAGAACTTAGAACTTTAACAAATAAATTAGTCAATTACATTTATTGTAATTTAAATTTATAACCCTCAACACTCATCAAGTCTTTTATGACCCTCTTACAGGTTGGCATTCCCACATCTTAATGACTTGGTGTACATCCACTACAATCTCAGACTTTGGATGAGGCGGATAGAGAAAGAGCCAGAAGTGGATGCCATTTCTTTGGACAATATTGATATATTGTTTAAGTGGAGGGTGGAGATTGAGGTGCCTCTCTTGGATGAGGCACCTGCATGGTTAGAGGAAGGGGACTAGGAGCAAAAGCACCACCAGCAGGAGGAGGAGGAGATTCATCCATACACCATGGAGGATGATGAGCTAGTTGAAAGTGGAACACCACTTTCTACACATATTGGAGTTGTTAGTCCTCCATCCAGCATTGATGTCCGACCAGGACCTTCTGCCTCTAGTTCAAGGCCTGGAAAACAACCCCTGATTTTTTCCCGTAAAAGGGGGAGAGGGCATTGATAATTTGATACCATATCCCTATTTGCTAGTTTTGGGACATATACATTTATATATGTGATCATTGATGTCATTTTGTATTGATTTCAGACTTTTAGTAATGACTTTGATGTATCGGTTTTTGTTTAGCATCCACTATATAATATATATTGGTTCTTTCTCCATATTTATGTGCCTATTT
This sequence comes from Picea engelmannii, assembly GCA_009831015.1. Lineage (NCBI taxonomy): Eukaryota > Viridiplantae > Streptophyta > Pinopsida > Pinales > Pinaceae > Picea > Picea engelmannii. The sequence continues at coordinate 70,402 of ML818304.1, read as the reverse complement.
GTTTATATGATGTTGTTGTTGCTTTATATATTGAAAAATGTTTAAAATTTTGAAAAAAAATGAATAAATTATGTATTTTTTAATGTTTGTCGAGTTTTTCCGATTTTTTCGTCGAGTTTTTCCAAGGCAATGTTTTCAGGACCCTTGCCGAGTTTTTCCATGAGGGGTTAGACCTTGAGGTGTTTCTATGGAAATGCCTCAAGGATGAAACCCTAGGGGAGAGAGGCTCATTTTGGTGTAGGGGAACTAGGCCTCAGTGCTCTCTTCTCCTTCCTTAGCTTAAATGGGAAAACAACTAGCTCAAAAGATTGCATAAAACTAAGACGAGGTTTTGTAGGTAACGTGTTGCTATGGCAAGGCTTTACCAGCCAAACCCTAGGGAAAATCGGCTCACCAAGGTGTAGGGGAACTAGGACTTTATGTGTTTTCTCCTTCTTAGCTCAACAAATAAGATAACGGCTAGCAAGAAGAAGAGAGATGGAGTGTTGCTAAGGTAAGGCTCTATCCTCTTCAACAAATGGCTCAAAAACTTGATGGGGACATGAGACAAGGACCTACAATGTGTGCTTGACACCTAGGGTTTATGTAGCAAATTATAAAAATAGATGAAAGAAATAACAATACAACCATTCAATTAAGAATTTTTTCATAAATTTACTCACATTTAACCAAGAAATCACATAGCAAACCCTAGTTGTAACACCTTCCACTAAGAGAAATGCCAAGAAATGCCAATATAAGTCCAAAAAATCTTCCTTCAACAAGTGTGCCTCCCAATTTCAGCCAAGAAATCCAAGAGTGGCACAAATTTCAGACCTTACTAATGAGTGAGTGAAAGATCCTCATAAAAATGAAGGTGAAAACCCTCAATTTATACAATACCATGACCTAATTTTACTTTTTAGGTCATGAAAAAGGCTGACAAGGCCAAAATACTAAAATCATATTGTTTTAGATTAAATGCTTAAATTAAAACCCTAATCAAGCAAAAGAGAGACGTCATCCCCTCTATAGGGTGATGTTAGCCCCTTCTAGGGAAAATGCAGCCTCCAGGAGCAAAACTTTAGCCCTCCTTAGGGTTCTCCAAGCTGCCACACATGCCAAACTGCCATGTCCATCTTCCAAAGCATCCATGAAGCAAGGATGATGTCATGGATCTCATGGATGACATCCTAGGACTAACATCTCAAGGATAATGTAATAATTTGACAGATACAACTAACATCTCCTCTAGGATAAATTTTGTGTGTTATTTCTAGGTTGCAATGGAGGAATGTTTGATCACAACACTATAAGAGTGTTGAGCTCATTTCATATTGTATTTCTTACTTTTGATCTTTGCTTCAAAAAGGTCACAAGTGATAACTCTAAAGGAGCCACTGTGATGATTATTCGTGCTATTGTTTTATCTACTATTATCAAAAGAGTATTATTCTTGCTTGTTGTTTTGTTGACCTTGTTTCAGGTCACATGTGATAACCTTGAGGAAGCTATAGTGAAGGTTGAAGAGGGAAACATATTAGATGAGATATGAAGCAGACTATGTACATGACCATATACACTCATGTACTAAAGAAGATCAAGAAGAAGCTATCTTTTTAGATTCAAAGTATCTCATATGAAGATTGATTGAAAGGAGCAGAAGGCTCCAAAGATGACCTAACATTAGAATAAGAACTCACAGTAGAATTGTTCAAAGGTTAATGAAGCAACCTTGACAGGAAGAAGAAATCCACTCTGTCTTTCATATTTAGACTTGGTATTCAACACCAAGTATACCCTGTAAGAGATGATGAAGTTCTTGTAGACTCAGAAGAAATCGAGAGTAAGCCTGATCTCGGAAAGGATCAGATGAAGAGAAAACTTCCAGGACTAGGATACAGATGTCATGAGAAGACTAGATCGTAGCTTCAAAAACTTCTAGGAGATATGAAATCTCCTGGGAAGATTCTCTTGGTTCAGTAACAAAGAAGGAAGCCACTCAGAAAGACTAGGATATGGATTCTTCCGTGAGACTAGAAGAGAAGTCAATGTTGACTTCCAAGATTGATCTATACAGATCAAGCATGTTGCACATGTAAAAAGCCTGATGTGTGTCCAAAGGATTCTCCCAGAAAAATGGAGAAGACTATGATGAGACACTTATTAAAGAAATAGTTCCAGTATTTATGAAGACAACTAGAACAACCATGATTCATATATAGTATGAGATGCAAGGGGAGCAATCCCCATATTTAAAATTGAGTGGAAGTTGTTGCATTACATTAGTTGGGTCATGGAGACATGACTACAATGAAAGATAGAGTTACCTCCATGAAAGAAGAAGATCTATATTCAATATCAATTATTGAGCCACTCTCAGTTTCAGATGAAGTTGTTGCCATGAGGGAGTAGAGGAGTTACTCCTAGATTTCAGCAGTCACAATAAGAATGGAACAACCATTCTCAACTTTAGAGTAGGTGCAGGTGCAAAGTCCCAGTTCCAGAAGAAACAATTGCAAAAAAAGGAGAGGACATACTCTCAAGCAATGAGATAGTGCCTTGCAGAGAGCACATAGAGCTAGCACATGATTGTGTAGATTGAGTTGCAGCTGAGAAAGTGTACCAAATTGGTACAATGTAATGAGAAAATTTAATTTGAAGATTGAAGATAGAAAGACTCATGTCTGTCGATTGAAGGAAGATATGTACGTGTTGAAGCAAGCTCCTAGAGCTTGGTATGGAACAATTGATAGTTTCCTAACGAGCTTGGGATTTACCAAAAGCAAAGTTGATTATAACCTTTATTTCAAGGTTATAAATGATGAGCCAGTGATGTTACTACTATATGTAGATGACGCATTCTTGAAAAAATGAAGAAAATCACATCACAGATTGCAGAAGAAGCTCGCTACAGAGTTTGATGGAAGACCTAAATGCATTATCTCTTAGGTCTTGAAGTTTGGCAAAGTACATAGAAGTTCTTCCTTAACCCATGGAAGTATGCAGTTAAAATGAAGAGGTTTGACATTTTGAAATGTATATCCATGAACACACCCATGGAAACAAAGTTGAAGCTCCTAGTTGACTCTTCGTTAGAATTGATTGATGCTACACTATATAGACAGATCATTGGATCATTGATGTATTTGACGAACACTAGGCCATATATCTGTTTTTCTTTGAACACTTTGAGTCAGTTTCTGGTAGAACCAAGACATGTTCACCGAGTTACTGCAAAACATGTGATGAGGTACCTTAAGGGTGCATTAGATTTTGGTCTCAGTTATGATGGAGATCATGACTTCAGACTGAGTGGGTACACTGATTCGGATTGGGATGGAAGTGTTTCTGATAGGAAGATCACTTCAGGATGTTATTTCAGTCTGGGGTCAGCCATGATCTCATGGTAGAGTAGGAAGCAATCAAGCATTGCTCTTAGAACAACAGAAGCAGAATACTGTTGGTTGTGGAGCCTGATTATCTTCGTAATTCAGAGGTCTTTTACTTCCAGCCGTGTTTATACCCCATGAAGTATTTACACCCCAGAAGTATGTACACTCTTCCACGTGGGGGAGTGAAGAGGGGGGGTACCCCCTCTGCGGGGTCCGGGGGGGGCTATCCCCCCTGCTGGGGGGTCTGGGGGAAAGCAGGCCCCCAGTGGGGGTTTGGGGGCAGTGTCCCTCGAAGGAAAAATTGCCTTGTAAAAGTATATTGTAATTTCATTGTAAATCTGGACCGTTCATTATAAGGTCGCATATCTAACGGTAGAAATTATGTTAGAATTTTTTTCCCTAGAAGGAAACCCTCTTTTATGAGTGAAATGTATTGTGGCTATGTATGATGGTGAGTATTGTATTCTGAGAGAGGATACTGTGAGAGAAAGACGAGGAAGTTACAACGGTTTTGTTGTAGGTTGTATCCCTTCATTTGTTGGATAATAATAAAGGAAGGACCTGGAAATTTCTCTGGTGGATGTAGCCCACACTGGGTGAACCATGTAAATCTATGTCTCTCTTGTATTGTGTATCTTCTGTGTTTTGTTTCTGCATTTGTTTTATTTTATTTCTCTATGGTCCTGTTTTTCCAACAAATACATTGTTGCATGTTCTGCCAGTTATGAAGCCATATGGCTTCGGAAGTTGTTGACAGATATATATTTGACCTAGAGATGGAAGCAACTGTGATCCTATGTGATAACTAGAGCTGCATAGAGATGACAGAGAACCATGTGTTCCATGAAAAATCAAAACACATAGATATCCGATATCATTACATCCATGATATGGTGCAGAGGGGTGTCATAAAGCTCCAGTATGTTAGCACGAATGAACAAGTTGATGATGTGTTGAACAAGCCTCTATCTCGTGTAAAGTTTGAGCACTTTCAAGATAAGCTTGGTATAGTCTGTAAGGACCTCCCTCGAAAGGGGGAGTAGTGTTATGTTTTCATCCTAGTGTTGTGATGCCAGCCTCGTGTTGATGATGTGCCAGCCTAGTGTTGTGATGTCATCCTTGTGTTGTTGATGTGCCAGCTTAATTGTTGTGATGATGTGCCAGCTTAATTGTTGTGATGATGTGATAGTTTAATTGTTCTGATGATGTGCTAGCCTTGTGTTGTGATGATGTGACCAACCTCATGCTATGATGATGATGAATTAGTTTTATACTAATCCATGTTGATGTTGTTAAGGTCCTAACCCTCACATAGGTAGATCAATGTATTCGGATGTAATAAAGGTCAATATTAATAAGGCCTTTCAATAAAATAGAATAAGGCAGATGTAAGAAGACCTAATAGAAGCTTCCACTTCTAGAAGGATCTTCCTCTAGATGCTTCTCTTAATAGACATATTTAGTATAAATAGGGGTCGAGGGTATGAAAACCCTAGCTTGGGGATTACTGTAACAGAGCGTTGCTCGACTGGAGGTTGCCCCCTCGAAGAGGCCTGTGAGCATTGCTTTCTGAATCAAAGTGTTATTTCAGTTGTTGTTCTCATACTATTTTTGTGTTATTGTGGATATTATGCTAGTTATATTACTGTTATTCTGCCATTTCTAGCATTTTATTTCCGTTCTGCATATTTATTATATCTGGTATCTTGCAAGTGGTATCAGAGCACTTTCCTTGGCAGAAATTGTGGGTATTTTTTTTTTAGGGTAGAGATGTATTTTGGCATCTTTAAGCCATAGAGATCTGTCATTACGCACATAAACCTGCAGTTGAGGGATTCACAAGCAGGAAATACAAGTGGTTCTTAAGCGCACATCTGTTGGCCACCCTTGTAACCCCTGTTGGTACCCCTTCAAGTGGTAGCGCATCAGACAACACCTGTGTACAGATCGACCTAGATTTCTTGAAGCCCTCTTTAGATAAACTTATCGACCGTCGGACTGCTATAGTGTCACCGAGAACAACACTCGGGAAGATACTCTCTAGTACCTGGGTAGTCGGGTAGTATAGCTAAGGGTACGATCTATCCTCCTTAGTTAGTGCCCTAAGATATTGGGCCGAGTACTACTGTTGGACAATGCACGTATATCAAAGAGCTATAGCACAGGGCAAACCCTTGTCTGTAGAACCCTTGAATACCTAACCCTTGGGGAACATAAACATAAACAAATTAAACCAGCCAGATCTATTGTCGCGCAACTGTGTTTGGGTTGCCAAGTAAATACACATTTCTTTCTGGTTAAGAATTTGGGGATTTCAACACTGCAACATTCTTCAGACCGAAGTCTGGAAAATTTTTCACCATTATTTGAGACCTATTCCATTAGATTCATCTCTTCTCCCTTATCACATTCATCCATATCATTTTTCTGCAAAAATTTATGACCCTGCCCGCTCTTTTTTTAGTTCACCCATCCTCATGGCGCATACCCGTAGCCAAGAACTGGAGTCTCGCTTCAACACCTTGCAATCTAGTTTCCTCGAGACCCAAAAAGAAGTGAAACAACTCAGTGCTATGATTTCCTCCCATGATACATCCATCAATACCACCATAAATGCATCTGTGCAGTCTGCAATGGAGGAAGTCAAACAAGAACTGACCACCCAGCTTAAATTTGTCTTTGCATCACTCTACACCAAACTCAAGATCCCTATCGATGACCCTTTTCCTGATGCACATACAAAGACTAAAGGTGAAACTTCTTCCCATTCCCATACCTTTCATCCCCATCACTTTCAATGGGACATACGCCTTCCGCGGGTGGATGTTACCAAATTTGATGGCTCGGACCCCACTGGTTGGGTCACCCTAATGGAACATTATTTCTCTCTCTACAACATTACAAATGACTTGGCCAAACTCCGGTATGGTGTTCTCCATATATATCAAGAATGTTGGCAATGGTGGCAATGGAGAAAAACTTCCCATCAAGGGTATATTGCTTGGACCCAAATTGTGACTGAGCTTTATGAATGCTTTGACACTGACACTAACCCTTTGGGCCATTTGACAAAATTGAAACAATCAGGAACAGTAGAAGACTTCATAGCTGCATTTGAGCACCTGGCTTTTCGAACAGAGGGCATGAATGATTCTTTCTTTCGAGAGTGTTTTATCAGTGGCCTCAAGGAGGAGATTCGGGCCCATGTCCTCATGGCTCAACCTGCGAGTTGGGTGGAGGCTACTAAAAAAGCTAAAGAAGCACAAAAAATTGTTTCCTTTCAAAACCGTAAGCCTTCCTTTATCCCTCGCCCTAAACCAGTAAACCCCACCACTCCATCCGCCCCATTAAAGATCCAAAAATTGACCAGGGATGAAATGGTTTAACGCCAACTCAAAGGCCTCTGTTATAATAGTGATGACAAATATTTCCCGGGCCACAAATGTAAGGAATAAAATATTTTTATGGCCATCTCTGAGGATATTCTGGAAGAGGATGTTGAAACTCCCCTTATGCCCGAGTCACCAGAAATCACTGACATAAACCCTCCCTCTGACCCTCCTGAAGTAGAACCGATCATTTCCCTCAATGCTCTCACCGACTTCTCTGCCCCCCAAACCCTCAAGTTAATCGGTTACATCAAGCACCGAAAGGTCATCATTCTGGTTGATAGTGGCAGCACCCAAAATTTTATTCATCACCGCATTGCCCAAGAAACCCATTGCTACATCCATGTTGTCAACAATTTCCAAATCATGATTGCCAATGGTGGCTCTATGAAATGTGGCGGGCGCTGTGAACATGTGCGTCTCCAAATTGGTGACTACCACCTAAAATCCCATATGTTTGCTATTGACATGGGCGGTTGCAACATTGTGTTGGGTGCAGACTAGATAAGGACTTTGGGTCCCATTCTCATGGATTTTCAGAACTTAACCATGCAATTTGACCAAGAAGGCCACCAATATAAATTCCAAGGCATCACTACTAGTTCACCTGAGGTCATCAGTTCCCATCGCATGGAAAAGCTACTAAAAAAAATTCATTCTGGTGTCATTGCCCAACTCCATGCCATACAAGCCACAAAGACACCCCCAGTGCCCCAAGACCTCCAAGACCTCCTTTCTAAACATCAAATGTATTTTCCACTCCCCAAGGACTCCCTCCTTCCCGTGGTGTTCATGATCATTCCATTCCCCTTGTCCCAGGAAGCCTTCCCCCCAATATCCGTCCATATCGCCACCCCTTTGCACAAAAAAATGAAATTGAGAAAATGGTCTAGGAACTCCTTACTGCAGGCGTCATTCGTCCTAGTATGAGCCCTTACTCATCTTCGGTCGTCATGGTACTAAAGAAAGAAGGTTCTTGGAGAATGTGTCTTGACTTCCATTCTCTCAACAAACTGACCATCAAAGACAAATTTCCCATTCCTGTCATTGATGACCTCCTGGATGAATTGAGTGGCACCCAATTCTTTACCAAACTTTATATTCGCTCGGGCTATCACCAAATACGTATGAAATAGGCTGGCATTCCCAAGACAAACTTTTTCACTCATGAGGGCCACTATGAGTTTTTGGTCATGCCCTTTGGCTTGTGTAATGCCCCCTCCACCTTCCAGAGCCTCATGAACCATGTCTTCCGCCCCTTTCTCCATCATTTTGTCTTAGTTTTCTTTGATGATATCCTCATCTATAGAAAAACTTGGAAAGACCATCTTACGCATGTGGATCAAGTTCTCTGCCTACTCTCTCAGCACCAACTTTTCCTGAAACAGTCTAAATGTGCTTTTGGTGCCTCAGAAGTAGAAAAATTGGGTCATTTGGTGGGAAAGGATGGCGTCAGGGTGGACCCAAAAAATATTGAAGCTATGCAAGACTGGCTGCACCCAAAGACTCTCAAAATATTGCATGGATTTTTGGGCCTAACAAGGTATTATCGCAAGTTTGTTAAGAACTATGGAAATATTGCAGCACCTCTCATGGCTCTCCTAAAAAATAACTCTTTCACTTGGACTCCAGCAGCTGCTCAAGCTTTTCAAACCCTGAAGACAACCATGTGCACCACTCTGGTTCTGGCCCTTCCTGATTTCACAAAGACCTTTGTGTTGGAATGTGATGCCTCAGGGAAAGGAATTGGCGTTGTCCTTATGCAAGAGGGTCGACCTTTGGCCTTCACCAGCAAGCAACTGTCTGAAAGAAATCTGGGAAAACCCATTTATGAAAAGGAAATGTTGGCGATTCTGCATGTCGTTGAGCTGTGGCATCCTTATCTCTTGGGGCAACACTCCCAAATTAAGACCGACCATCAAAGCCTCAAGTACTTTCTGGAACAACGCATTTCCTCCCAGGAGCAACAAAAATGGGTGACTAAGATATTTGGATATGATTATGAGATCATTTATAAGAAGGGCAAAGACAATGTCGTGGAGAATGCACTGTCCCGAAAATATGAAGACAAAGGATCCCTTTTTTCTCTTTCCTTCATTGTACCCGATTGGCTCCAAGCTGTGCTCCAGGAATGGCTTCAAGATCCCAAAAGTTTGCATCTGATCCAGCAATTGCAGAACAAGGCTCCGGCTCCCCCAGGGTACTCCTGGCTCCAGGATGAGCTTTGATACAAAGGCCTCTTGTATTTAAGTAAACAATCCAAGCTCAAATCCATGGTACTTTCTGAGCTTCATGCTACACCCACAGTGGGGCACTCAGGGTTCACCAAAACATATGACAGAGTCAAACGTTCTTTTTTCTGGGATGGTATGAAACAGGACATCTGTAAGTTTGTCGTTGAATGTGAGGTGTGTCAATGCAACAAGGGAGAAACAGTCAAATCTTTGGGCACCCTCCAACTGATTCTGATTCCCCTTACTATTTGGAAGGATATCTCTATGGACTTTATTACAGGCTTACCCAAATCATGGAATAAATCAGTCATAATGGTGGTGGTGGATTTCCTTTCCAAGTATGCTCATTTTTGCACTCTTCACCACCCATTTACTACATCCACGGTGGCTCAAATTTTCATGGACCAGGTCTTCAAGATTCATGGCATGCCACACTCTATTGTTTATGATCGTGACCCAACTTTCACAAGAAATTTTTGGCAAGAACTGTTTAAGCTACAAGGCACACAATTGCATCTCAGCTCAGCTTATCATCCCCAGACGAATGGTCAAACGGAAGTTGTCAACAAGTGTTTGGAAATATATCTGAGGTGCTTTGCCTCTAAAAAAAAACACCAGTGGGATCAATGGTTACCCCTAGCCGAATGGTGGTACAAAACTACATACCATACAACCACTCACATGACTCCTTTTGGAGCGGTATATGGACAGAAGCCACCTTCAGTTCTCTCATACTTACCAGGTACCTCGAAGGTCCAGGCGGTTGACCAAACACTTATAGTTCGAGAGGATATTCTTCATACCCTTAAAGAGAACTTGGTCATGGCATAGAATCACTTGAAGCAGCAAGCAGATCAAGGTCACTTTGAACATCAATTTGCAGAAGGGGATCAGGTGTTTCTACGACTGCAACCATATAAGCAAACTTCCCTCAAGGCCGAGCATTGTCAGAAGCTAGCGCCCAAATTTTATGGTCCTTACATAGTTCTCAAGTGTGTGGGACAAGTCGCATATCAGTTAGCTCTACCCAGTCAGTCGAAGCTACATCCTATTTTTCATGTTTCATGCTTGAAGAAGGTGATTGGAACCAGGTGCCAAATTCAAACCAACCTTCCAGAGTTAGCTGAAGAAGGATCCA
>ML818304.1:10451-31609 GCA_009831015.1 Picea engelmannii | reverse complement strand
CCCCTTTGGAAAGTGTTTCCCTCAATGCTTGTAGTGTGGATGTACAACAATAAATGAGGGTCCCATGTATGGTTTCTAATCACAAATATGAAGTAGTCCAAATAGATAGGGTCCCATGTGCAAGGGTTTGTCTCAATGCTCCAATAGTCCAAGAAGTTTGTCCATAAATCTAGGTACCATGTACGAGTGATGACCACCATGCTAAAATAGTCAGTGTCCCATGTGCAAGTACTAATTGCAATGCTAAAGTAATACAAAAAGCTCATCCATAAACTTGGATCACTTCCCTGGTAGTTCACTTTGACACCCAAATGATGAATCTTGAGCTCAACTAATGGTCGAGTATGTCCTCAAAATTCCCACCATTGTCATGTGGATCCAAATAAATAGAATCAAAAATATCATCTGCATGGTTGTAAGAGGTCAATTCGGGAATTGAAAGGAACATTACCATTTAAGCTGTCCAAGATGAACACCAATAGCCATCATCGGCCCGTAAGTAACCTTAAAGACATTATATACATCAGGTGGAGTAGAGGCATCAAAATGGAAAGTGAAAGTAGTTATCTTCCAAGAAAAGACAATTATTCATGTACCAACCATCACAATCATGGTTTGAATCCCACCAAGAAAATATATCTCATTTATACTCTTCACTAATATCATGATATGTTTCAAGAAGTTGTCATCTCTCCTTAAGATCTCATATTATGTGTACGCTTTGATCCTCCCAATTTGTTTCCATTCTTTGGATCTATGAGGATTTGGGGGCATTGAATATTGATCAAAAGAATAACATAATATCAAATAAAACCCCCAAAAATCCTCTATCCAATGACATTGGTCTAGTTGCAATATGGGCGCTCTATCAAAAGATATATTCTCTACAATATTGATGGTTTTCACAAAAATAACCCTAGAATAACTTACTTTAAAGCAATGATATCTCCAAGAGTGACAACTTCGATTGGAACCATTTTTTTTAAATTGGATGTTTTTTCAAGAGGAATTGAAATCTAGACTTGGTTTTCCCATATTATGCACATAAATCTACAAGAATATATCTGAATATTTCTGCCTCTTTTTTCTTAGGAAAAAATATACAAAAAGAAGGAAAACAAATTCTTCCACTTTCTTTCCCAAGAAGGAGATCCAATACCAATTGTTATCTACCTTAGTTATAAAAAATAAATCACATATAATATATCCAAGATTAAGATTGTAAAGTCCCATTTACTTCATTATATAAAAATACCCTTCAGGCATGGCAACACTATATAATGATCCTTTTGGAATAAATCCACTATTGTTCACTTGCCTCTTAAGGTAATGTGACCTCTCATTGAGCTAAGATCGAACAAAAAATACTTCAATACATATCCATAACGACTATGTCTCTCTTTATAGCTAACTAGAGAACCCTAATCATAACCACCTCCTAATTACCTAATGGACTTTCTTTAATGAGGCCACATTACATGTATTCCATTCTAATTGACTAATGGATCTTATTTAATAATAACATCCATAATGGACCCATTCCACTTTACATTGAATGACCACCATAACTATATCATTACTACTCTAGTGGTCCCTTTGCCCCCCTAATTACACTGCTAAGGAGGATCCCAAAATCTAGCCATCAACCATTGTGGCACTCTCTTCTCCTCAATAACACAATCAAAACATTTAAGGAATCTCTTACAAGGCTCTAATCTCACTCACACCAGCCCATTTATCTCATGACATAGCCAATATGCTCACTTTTGAGCACTCTAGGCCCTCATCTATACATCAATTGTCATGAGATTTTCTTCTATGTCATATCACAAGGGAGATATCCCTTATATCTAGTCCATAGTCCCTTGGATATATTCTTCCCTTCCAATGTAGGAAAAAAAAGTCCAACAATATTGGTTTCACACTTTGAATGACCTAAAGGAAATCACTCAGTTAAAAATATCCATGACCAACACTAACAAGGTTGCAGGTTTTAATGGTGTTTACTTCACCTCTTGTGGACATTCCAACCATGGTTTTCCCCTCAAAACCATCCAATTTCATATCATTTCTTACAAGCAAATCCCCCAACCCCCATAGTTTTTTCCTAGCCATAATTCCATGGGGATTTTTCCTTGTTTGCATGCATAAAAACCATGTTTCCACACAAGTTCCACCATGAACAATGAGAAGACGAGAATTTGGATAGGAAAGTGGATCATGCACGTGGGAAATAAATGTTATTAGGTAGAATGGAGAGTCTAAGAATCATTCATGAATGAGGGTGAATAATGGTTTCCCCCCAAGTTTATTCTGCATAAGACAAGTGTGCCCTTTCGACCAAGAAGCACGAGGAATCATCCAAAAGAACACCCAATTAAAAGATGAGTGGGAAATATTTTTAAGGAATCATGGCAAAGGAAGTTTTTACTTCAAAGGACAAGTGTCAAACTATATCCCCCATGCACCCCCTTTCCTCTTTCTCTCTTTATATGGTATCATGGTCCCCTTGTTACTTCTCAAGCAACCTTTTATGTGGATAATATATTACCATTTTCATATCATAAGGACACCATGTAAATCATAAAAATCACACCATAATCCTTTCCCACAATGGAAATCCATATAAAATTCAATATTCAAGCCACTAGGAACATTTACAACTCATTGACCTTATTTATACACAACAACGTCACAACTGCGACCACTATTTTACAAATGTGGCAAGAGAGACGACTATGTTACAAACGTGGCAAGAGAGACGACTATTTTACAAATGTGGCAATAGAGATGACAACGTGGAAAGAGAGACGTCAACGTGGCAATAGTGACGTTATCGAGCAATATGGAAAAAAAAAATCCTCTATTTTTTGACAGTATGGCCAATTTTGTCCATAACGTCGCAAATAGAATGTCGAAATTTTTACAATGTGTACTATTGAAATTCTAGTATCCCCTTCACTCCATTAGAATCCACTCGCATGACATCTTGGGAAACAATGTGCCATAAAAAATTTCCTTCAAACACTCCCATGGTCGATTTCTTGGGATTCTACAATATGCCAAGCAACTTGCACCTGTCAAAAATATTTCTCAAGTGAGTGACATGGTCATCTCTGTTTTTAGAAAAAATGGTGATGTCATTTGATAAACCACAATAAATTTGAAAAGATAATCTGATATAATATAATTGGATCCTCCTGGTCATTCTTTATTACATAGGATCCCAACTCAGGTTCATCTACCTCAGGATACAATGGTTCATTATCCAACTGTCGAATCCTCTACATGGTGCAACATATTTTGTTTCTGAAATAGTCTTAGTTTATGTGTGAGAGTGATTAGGATATCTGCATAGGACCAATCCATCTAGATGCCACCTCCAGCATCCACTTCCCATTTCCTTGATAGGAGCATGCCCCATTACACATGACAATCTATCACCACCACATCCATAGTCATGACCTTCAATGGACACACATCCAAATGACCTTGGAGGTCTTTGATCAACCCACATGCTTGTATTTTTCTTGCATCCACCACTTGTACTTTTATGCATGGCTTGGCTATTTGCAATCCTAATTCACGCATGATCTCAAGGGTCATCACGTTAGTAGAAGCTCCATAATCCAATGTGCAATTTCACAATATTAAACCATTAACTAATAAGGAGATATAAAAGGGAGCAGGTTCATTGTCTATCTTTTACCCATACCAAGGAAAATTTGGGGGTTTTCATCGGAAAGATTAATTACATTACCTGAACCAACAAATTGACTTAGTGCTTCCTTTTGACCAAGCATGAAGATCAAGTCTTTGAGCTATACTAGAATTTTGACCTTTTCTAGATCACCCTCCAAAGATAAATTCGTGGGCTCGTGCTAGATTGGAGTAGTCACCAATGGAGTATCCTTGTTTTTCAATGGTGTATATGAAGATTTACCTTTCCGTGCATACGGTTTGGTGATTTTTTCTACCATGCAAGCAGCTTTAGACTTATTTTTTTCAATGCATTCTGGAGTCATCTGGTTTACAAGGATCATCATACTAGTAGGCTACATGTTAGCTCTACATGCATCAAGTTGTTCATAACTTACATGCATGGAATTTTTGGCACTTATCATATTACCATTTGAAACTTGAAAGGCTTGAAAATTGCCAACTTCGTCCATTTCAGACAACATGTTGAGTGTATCATCGTGTCGCTCAAAATATTCATCTCCTTTCTCATGAGCATATATATAAGTGGTTCATGAAAATACAACACATCCCTCTTCATTATGTGGTAGTTCACAATTGTTGCAGTAATGATTGGTCGATGAGTGGTCCACTAAGTTAGTCCTCATCATAGGTACTAGGATATTTTTTTCCTCTAGCTTATTCGCACGTTGGAAAGGCTTCTTGTGTTGAAACTTCCTTTGGTTTGTATGTCTGCTCTGTTGAGTTTGCATGTTCTTCTCCGTCTTCACGATCATGTTTCTCAAATCATTCAATAGGCCAACTATCTTGGAAGGTAATTCTTCCCTGTCTATCTCTACTTCGTTTTTAATCTTTTGGATTCCTTTGACAGATGGATCTTGGACTTGCCTTGATTGTGGGTCAAAAATACTTGAAAGGGGTAACCAGAAAGTCTAGTTACCCTTTTCAATACCTTTTGATCCACAAGAAAGGGGAGTCCAAGATCCACATGTCAAAGGAATCCAAGAGAATAAAGATGAAGTAGAGGAAAACAAGGAAGAACTACCTTCCAAGATCGTTGACCTATTGAATGATTTGAGCAACAAGGTAGTGAAGATGGAGAAGAACATGCAAACTCAATAGAGCATGCATGCAAACCAAAGGCAGTTTCAACACAAGAAGCCTTTCCAACATGCAAAGAAGTTAGAGGAACAAAATATCCCAGTACCTATGATGAGCACTAACTTCGTGGACCACTCATCAACCAGTCATTATCGCAAAGCTTGTGAGATACTACATAAAAAAGAGGGATGTGTTGTATTTGCAGAAGCCACTTATATATATTCTCTTGAGCAAGGAAATGAATCTTTTGAGTGACACGAGGATACCCTCAACATGTTGTCTGAAATTGGACGAAGTCGGCGATTCTCAAGCCTTTCAAGTTTCAAAGTGTAAGAGCATAAGTGCCAAAAAATTCATGCATGTAAATTATAAACAACTCAATGCATGCAGAGTTGACATGCAACCTACTAGTATGATGATCCTTCAAAGCCAAATGATTCTAGAATGCATTGAAAAAGCTGAGTCTAAGGCTGCATGCATGGTAGCAGAAATCACCAAAACATATGTAAGGAAAGGTAAAGCTTCATGTACCATTGACAAAGATGGATACTCCATTGGTGACTACTCGAATCCAACACGAGCCCACAAGCGTCTCTTTGGAGGGTGAGCTCACAAAGATCAAAATTTTGGTACCCCTCAAAGAATTGATCTGTGTGCTTGGTCGAAAGGAAGTAGTAAGTTGATTTGTTGGTTCATGTAATGTAACTAATATTTCTTATGAAAACCCACAAATTTTCCTTGGTATGGGTAAGACAGACAGTGACCCTACTCCTTTTTATCTCTTTATTAGTTAATGGTTTAATATTGTGAAATTGCATGTTGGACTTTGGAGCTTCTACTAACATGATGACCATTGAGATCATGTGTAAATTAGGATAAAAAAAAACCAGGCCATACAAAAATGTACAGTTAGTGGATGCAAGGGAGATATAGGTTTGCGAGGTGATCAAAGACCTCCAAGTTCATTTGCATGTGTTCCCATTGAAGGTTCTAACTATGAATGTGGTGGTGATAGATTGTCATGTGAAGTGAGGCATGCCCCTATTAAGGAAGTGTGAAGTAGATGATTGAGGTAACATCTAGATGGATTGGTCCCATGCAGATATCCCAATCACTCCCACACATAAAGTAAGACTATTTCAGGAACAAAATATGTTGCACGACGTAGAGGATCCACGATAGTTGGACAATGAACCATTGTATCCCGAGGTAGATACACCCTATTTGGGAGCCTACATAGTAATATATGACCAGGAGGATCTAATTATATCATGACTAGTAAGCATAAATGATGGATTTTGGACCATGCAGTTTGATGGTGCCCAATCAAGATCTGGATCAAGAGCAGGGGTTTTCCTCACAACCCCTTCAGGTATGGTTTTCCCATTTTCATTTCGTTTAGAGTTTGATTGCACTAACAACATGGTAGAGTATGAAGCTTTGTTTCTAGGTATTCAATGAGTAAGAGAGATGGGAATCAAACAGATGAAGGTAGAGAGGGATTTAGAGCTTGTGGTAAACCAGGTAAAGATACATTGTGAAGCAATAAATCCCCATTTCAATAGGTATAGGGATGTAGTGTGGGATGAAATGGAAGGTGCATTCAATATCATTATTGTCCCTCACATGTTCAACGTTGTGTGGAACTTGATGAGTCCATAGAGGAACCATGATGGAAATATCCTACATTGTGTGGAAATTGATGAGTCCATAGAGATCTTGCATTTCTTACACTTAGGACTACATGGTGGTCATTTCTCGGCACAGACCACGACATAAGATCATGTGTGTTGGTTATTACTATCCTACCCGATTCCCAGACCCGCAAGCATTTGTACGAGAATGTGAAGCTTGTCATAGATTTGAGGGGAAACAAAATATCATTGCTTTGCATTTGGATCTAGTCATAGTGCAGTCCCCCTTCCAACAATGGGGGCTATATTTTATTGGAAAACTTTCTTAGAGTTCCATCAATGGTCACTATTGTAAAACTATAAATTGTAATGGATTTTTTTGGGTAGAGGAAGCTTTTTTGAGTAGTTCAAAAGAAGAGTTTGACAAGTATTGGGAATTTTTGGGGAGATAGTGTGCACTGTATGCACGAATGACTAGGGAACGTTGAGGTAGAATTGGGACATGTAGTGACAAAGGACGGCACATACATCAATCCAAAGAGAGTGAAAGCTATATGTTCCCTCCCCCAGTGACCCAAAAGGGATATACCTGCTATGAGCATAGTGCGCACCTCATGTAAGAACTAAATATTATGAATGAATGAATAAGTATTGAGCCATCGTGGACGTAGGCCAGTTTGGGGTGAACCAAGTTAAACCTTGTGTCTCGATGTGTTGCTTATGTGTATTGTATGATTAATATAGATCTTCTTACTGTCTTTTCACAACGATGATGCATGTTTAGTATTATGAATATGTCATTGATATATGTTGTGCACTTAAGGTAATGATGAATGAATGAATGTTAAGTAAGGTAATGTCACGTAGAGAGTATATTGCATGATAATTGAATGTTGAGTGATGGAAATTGCGCACATGAACAATGCATAGTATGGTCATGTTGAATGCCTCATTTCCCCTCATCACTGTAGAAACTTGGTTCCAACAACCCCTCTAGATGCCTCATGTGAGACTTCACTTACTTATAGGTGATGCCGAAAGGGATGGTGTCTAAGGGATTTTTTGGTTTATTATCTTTGAACCTAGGGTTTTCCCACTGCATGCCAACATAGTGGAAACAATTCTATGTAACATTTTTCCTGCCCCTTGTGAAAGGATTTACACAACGGTGATAGATTTTGTGATAACATTTTGGCACCATTGTCGAGGAGAATTGAGTTATTATTCTTGGAAATCTAAAGTCTATGCCTCAATATTCTTTTGATGAGTATACATCAAATCCTAACCTAGTGTGCTCATTTGGCGACTCCATTGAGGGAAGAATCCCTTTTCCCTATGCAAATTTTTAAGAATCTATCCTTGTAAGGTGAAATAAGCATTTTTGTAAAGGAATTTATGATTCACCTTGCCAGATCCACTCATATGCTTTTGTAAAAAGGTGTCATCCTATTTTAATTTTATGTATGAAGTTGCATATTCTCAAATGAAGGAATTATGGCACCATGGGAACTTCATGAAATTTTTCCTTCTCTTGATATTAAGAATGTTCTTGGATACCCAAATCATTTTTTTTCCGGATTGGGGGGATGATTGTCCAAAATTTGATTGTGATCCATCTTCGACCATTACTCATGTTGTAAAATTATTGAAATACACCTCATAAATAAATGTGATACATTAATATGTTCTTATAAGATTATTTTTATTGTCTCTATAAGCAAAACAAAGGGATTGGGTCAAGCATTCTTGCAGTCCAAAGAATATATCTTCTATTGTAGATTTCATTGAGAAATTTCTCAAGAATTGGGGCCCCATATTTTAGAGGTATGAAGAAATTCTTTAAACCTTATTGAATATGAAGAAGACATTGTTGAAGAAAAATAACCTAAATAAGAGATTCATCAAGGAAGCTACCAAACCTATGAAGAAGAGCAAGGGCCACCTCATGAATCCATTGAAGAAAAGGAAGACTTGGATGAAACACAACATGTTGAAGATCAAGGCCATGATGATAACCTGATAGAAGAGAGTGTCTTTATTCACAAAGAAAAGTGTATGGTACGTTGCACTCCTTTCCAAGATTTTTATTCCTATGATGCATCCTTTGATTATTTGTAAAGTGATGAGTTTTCATAGAAGCCCTTAGATTTGGTTAAATTTTCATTTGATGAGGAACATGGTAACCATGAGATGAGAAATGTTGATGATTTTCTACGCATTGGAAGGCATAAATGGGATATGATTTTTTCTCATTTTTATGGGGATCCCATTTATGATACCAATACATGTCCTTTTGATCACATCCTAGGAGATATGATACATATCCTAGGAGGTATGATACATATTTTTTTGAGCACTTGGGGTTATTTGGTGAAGAAGATTTTCAACACCCTTATGCTCAAATTGTGGTTAACATTCATGTGAGATCTCTTATGGGACTATGATTGACCCAAAGCAGCAAGAATGTCATAGGAGAAATTTATAGCCATTTTTTTCCTCGTCCTGTTAGCTATATGTCATTGGAGGTACAACTGGAAATTATGTTTTGGTGATGATATATCTATGGAAAAAGGTTTTTTCAACCTATGGTTTGTTGCAAGGATTTCCAACCACATATAAAATCACAACAAACCCTAAGTTGGGAGCAATTGTTTTTTCAAGATCTGAATTCACCTCGCACTTTTCATCTTCATCCTCTTCAGAAAATCATGAGGTATTTTTCAGGTTTCTCATGATTCCATCTCAAGCCTTTGGGAGTGACATTGTAAATGAAATATAAGGTTTCCATATTTTGAAGTACATAGATTAGTGTTACAAGATGCAAGGGTTTCATTTGGAAGGCCTTTCTTGGAGCAAGTATGATCCATCATTAATATATTGCAACCCTATTCAAAGATGGATAGAGAAAACTTATAAATACACATCTCGACATGATTACATTCCTATTAATTTCCCTCATGAGTTGTATTTTGTGTTTGGTTATGGTGCAATGTTTGTCCTAGATCATCACCATTTTGTGCTTGACATTTCCTTGTTTTGGTTCATAACTAATCACAAGGGTAGAATTTTTTACCTTGATGGGATGTTAGGATGGTTTCACTAGTTGTATGATTATACCTAGCACTTATGTTGTCTTATAGCATTAGGTAGGTTAATGTTAGGTCATATTGTGTTCTTGCATCTTGATTGTACTTTATTTTGATTGATGTTTTCTAATAATTGATCCTATACATCCATGACAACTTAGCCTTATACGTGATTTTTTTTTAAATTATATATTGATGAAAATGAAAAAAAAAAATCGGCTTTTTATTTTAAACCTTTCATATACCAAGATGGATCATATGCCCTTACCCTCTTGTTACTGATGGTTTTATGTTAGAATGTAGCAGGAAACACAACAACAAAACAAACAATTAGCATCGGAATTTAGTGTATTTGAGTGCATGAATTGGGCAAATTGGCTAAGGCAAAACTCGATACCAAATGATGTGTTCATTTAGGTGCCAAAATTAGCGTCGGGATTAACACCTATATTAGCGTCTAGATTAGCACCCAGAGTAGTGCCTAAATTGGTAGTTTTTCTCCCAATCATGCTTCATGTTTTGCTTCTAGTATAGCATCGAAAATAGCTTATGGTTTAGCTTCCAAATTTACGCCAAGCTTTGCTTCCATTATTGTGTCTTTTTTTTCTTCTAAAATGGCTTCCATGATTGCATCTTTAGTTGCTTCTAAAATTGCTTCCATTTTTACTTCTGTGTTTTCTCCCTGAATTGCTTCTTTTTTTGCTTCCTAGGTAGTGCCAAGTTTTGCTTCCAAGATTGCTTATGGTTTGGCTTCCATTGTTGCTTCCTTTTTTTTCTTCCAAAAATGCTTCTTTTTTTTCTTCTAAAGTGCCACCAGGTTTTTCTCCTTAATTAACACTAAATTTTACTTCCATAATTGCTTCCTTTTTACCTCCATGGTTTGTTTCCTTTTAGTTCCAAGGTTTGCTTCCTTTTTAGCACCTGGTTTTGCTTCTTTTTTAGCGTTTGGTTTTCCTTCTTTTTTAGGTCCAGGGTTTGCTTCTTAATTAGCATCCAATTTTGCTTCATGTTAAGAAACCAATTTAGCTTCCTACTTAGATCCAAAAATAACTCCAAGTGTGGCTTCCAATTTAATGTCAAGTTTTACTTCCATTTTAGAGCCACATTTTGCTTCCAGTTTAATAACAAATGTAGCTTCCTTATAGCTTCCATTTATTAATTTAATATTTTTTATTTCAATTTAATTAGTTAAATATATCATGCCTCTTAAAAGACTTATATCATTATAGAGTAAGTCATATTGCATTTGAAGTATTTTATATGATAACTTTTATAAATAATTTTCAGGGAAATGGACATCCATACAAACTAACAACATCGTTATACTTATTAAATATTCATCGAAATAAAATCTACAACATATAGTATATATAAAATAACAAGATAATGATTATAACATGATCATCATCTATAATTAAAACAAGTGAGTCAAATATACCAATATTAGATAAGTGTCATGTCAAACAACTTATATCTTAAAAAGAAAAACATATATCTCATTTGAAATGTATATCATAACATTTCTGGAGATATTAAAAAAACATATATCACATTTCAAATTTATGTCATACCATTCATGAAGAAATTTAATTGAATTTGACAACATCCATCCTGAGTAGTAAAGTAAAAAAATCACACGTAATAAATATCTATTAAAAAATCATCGACCACTTCCAATATATATATATATATATATATATATATATTAACAAGTCAATACTGATAAGATCATCATCTTATATAACTAAAACAAGTGAAAGTCAAATATGCCAATAGATCAATAACATGTTAAAATGATACATGGCCAACAATCAACATAAGTCAAAATGATACATGTCCAAATGATACAAGTGAAAATGATAAAAGATGTAACTCAAAATGATACAGGTCAAGATAATACATGTGAAAATGATACATGCCAAAATGATACAACTCAATAATATGGTACTGCACGTGAAAATGATACATATGATAGTAAACATAAAAAGAGGCATCATAACGGTATATCAACAATGATCCATGATGGAGTCTATACGATCAATGTCATTGGCTACTACCAACAACCGACTCATCATCATCATCACTATCATGGTGATCATCAATGTGATCATCATCGTCGTTTGGCTCGGTGTCATCTGCATCTTCCTCATCATCATCATATCCCATGTATGTATCAGACCCATTATAATCTGGATCTATTTCATGAGGATCAACTGGATCTTTTCGAAGACCCGTGCTCTACAAAAAAAAACATTCAAAATGAAAGTGATGATTTATTTCATACAATAGTTAATTTTTGTGTTATATTTCTAATATTACAACATATGAAACAAAATCATAATCATATTACATCATATCAAAGTGCACATACCATAATAAAATTTAAAATAAGTTACATATAAGATGTCATTCCAATGATCTAAAACATGCAACAATTCCAATAAACGTTAGTAAAGATCATAAAAAAATATGTTATACATTTTAACTATCAACTATGAATTCTATTACATAATTGTAAGTGCCAACTCTCTCCATTTTGTGCTATATATGATTATGTTTGCTTCAAATATCCTTTGAGAGTTAAGTGGTCTATATATCTTCTTCTCTTATATTTCACAAATGAATATTTTTCTGGGACATTTTGGCACTACAATATGATTCAAAGGTCCTTTGAGAGTTAACTAGTCTATAGGTAATTATGAACATGCTCTCGATACTTATTCAACTAGACCACATCCAAATGTCAAACCTTCCAAAGAAATCATTTGCATGTTTATTTCAAACAATATTCACTTACAGACATGCTCTTGTGGAAATGGAGTTCCCAACCTTGAATACATTAAAGAAATGCAACATTTGGATTAAGGGGTCAAATTTATAAAACCGTGTCTCGTGAGAGGATGGACAATGTGGTTATATAGTCCATGCCTAAACAAGCTTGCAACATCTCATGGAACTCAAAAATGTTGATCCATTAGGTTTTTATGCCCCAAGGAGGTATTGGCCAAGAGTCCTTGAAATGTTTTGAGATGCGACTTGCAACTACACATAAAATGAAAACTGAGACTCGAATTGAGAAACCGTCAACTCCGATGGATTCTTGGCATATGATTTCAGCTACAACACTCCTCACTCTTGGTTTCCATGCCTCATATGTTTATTTACTCATTTATTTTGAGAACTAGGGTTTTTCTTAGTTAAAAGTAATGCAACATTTGCATTAAGGGCCCCAATTTATGAAATCGTGCCTCTGGAGCAGATGGACAATGTGGTCACCTAGTCCATGCCTAAACAAGCTTGAAACATCTCTCAAAACTCAAAAATGTTTCTCCGCTAGGTTTTTATTCCCCGAGGAGGAATAAAAACCTAATGGAGCAACATTTTTGATCCCCCCGCGTCTCATCATTGACAACTCCCAAGAATATGTTTGATGCCTTATCTCGAATGTATGAAGGAAAGAATATCAGCCAAAAGATGACCTTGAGAACACAACTCAAGAATGTGAAGATTCAAAGTTTAAAAACTATCCAATCATACTTCACAAGAGTATCTCAAATCAAAGAAAAACTTGAAGCCATTGGAGACAATCAAAGAAGCTGAGTTGGTGATGACTACATTGAATGGTCTCCCCAGATCTTGGGAATCATTCATTCAAGGTATATGTTCAAGAAGAAGAGTAACAAGGTTTATCAGACTGTGGGAGGATTGTACTTAGGAAGAAGCTAGATTGGTAGCAAGAGAAGAGAAATTAGGCGATGAAGAAAATCAAGCCCTAGCAACACATACTAGAAAAGGAAAGAGCAAGAAGGAAGTTCACTCACATAAGAAACCTCATGGATTACAAAAGACTCACAAGTTCAAGAAGGATTTCTCAAATTACAGATGATTCATTTGTCATAATATGGGACACGTTGCCATAAATTGTCCCATAATGAGATTCATGATGAGGAGCCTGAAGCTCTTAAAGTCATAGATACAGATGTAGGTGATGATGTTGTACTAGAATATCATGATATGGAAGAACCACATATACCTACAAACTCATATCGAGAGATGAATACCAAGAAGAGAAGACCAACTTGGGCTCGATAAATTATTCAGGATGCAGAGAAGTATGGTGCTCCAGATGGATCCTTCAGAGAAAGCAAGAAGCCACAACCTTAATCTAACTATGTGGTATTGCTAAGTGACATCATTGATGTTGAGCCTACTAGTTATGAAGAGATTGAAAAGAAGAAAGAATGGAAGGATTCCATGGTTGAAGAGTATCGGTCCATTGTAAAGAATGATGTTTGGGATGTGGTTGTGAGATCGAAAGAGAAGATAGTTGTAAGTTCCAAGTAGATTTACAAGACAAAACATTCAGTAGATGGAAGTATCGATAAATACAAGGCAAGGTTGGTAGCATGTGGTTTCTCCCAAAAAGAAGGAATAGATTATGAGGAGACATTTTCTCTTGTGGCGAGATACACTTCAATTAGAGCTATACTTGCAATAGATGCAATAAAGAAGTGGAAGGTACACCAGATGGATGTAAAGACAAGTTTTCTAAATGGTGTAATAGAAGACGAAGTGTATGTGGAGAAGCCAAAAGGTTTCGAGACACATGACAGTTAGACACATGTGTGCAGATTGAAGAAAGACTTGTGTGGGTTAAAGAAAGAACCCAGAGCATGGTACGATAGAATTGAAAGCTTCCTGATGATC
This sequence comes from Picea engelmannii, assembly GCA_009831015.1. Taxonomy (NCBI): domain Eukaryota; kingdom Viridiplantae; phylum Streptophyta; class Pinopsida; order Pinales; family Pinaceae; genus Picea; species Picea engelmannii. Next base: position 17,382 of record ML818304.1, on the reverse strand, counting down.
TTGGGATTTACAAAGAGTAAATCATATTCCAACATATACTTAAAGGTTGTGGATGGTGAACCAGTGATACCACTATTGTATGTAGTTGACTTGTTTCTAATAGGCGATGAGAGGCTCATCACTGAGAGTAAGAGGAAGCTTGATGCAAAGTTCGAGATGAAATACCTAGGCATGATGCCTTACTTCTTAGGTCTAGAAGTATGGAAGAGACTGAGTGAGATTTTCCTTAACCAAGGAAAATATGTTGTTGAGATTCTGAAGAGATTCAGAATGATGGATTGCAAGGACATGCCTACATTGATGGTGAAAAATCTGAAGTTGTTGAGCGATACATCTTCAGAGATAGCGGATGTTGTCATTTATAAACAAATGATTGGTTCGTTGATGTACTTAACGAACACGAGGCCATATATGTGTTTTGCGGTGAACAAATTGATTCAGTATATGGTTGAGCCAAGAAGTGTTCACTTGGTTGCAGCAAAACATGTGATGAGGTACCTGAAGGGTACAATTGATTATGGACTCAAATATGCTTCAGATCGTGAGATAAGCCTACAAGGATTTACTAATTCAGATTGGGTCGGTAGTGTTGTAGACCAGAAGAGTACATATGGATGTTTCTTCAGTATGGGATCATCCATGATCTCATGGTTTCGCAGGAAGCAGACTAGTGTGGCACTCAGTATGGCTGAAGTAGAGTATATAGAAATGTGTTCAACTAGCAGTGAAGCAGTGTGGCTTTGGAAGCTGCTTGCAAGATTGTTTGATCTTGAGTTAGAGGTGACTTGTATCTGGTGTGACAACCAGAGTTGTGTGAAGTTGAAAGAGAATCCAGTGTTCCAATGACAATTCCAATCATATCGAGATCAGGTATCATTATATCAGAGATATGGTACAAAAGGGAGTTATGAAGCTCCAATATGTCACTACAGATGGGAAGATAGATGACGTGTTGACCAAGCCTCTATCGAGAGTGAAGTTTATGTACCTCAGAGACAATCTTGGTGTGGTCCAAAAGGACGTCCCTAGTAAGAGGGAGTGATGAGATACAATTGCAATCCAGGAAAAAAGAAACAAGTGGTCATTCATGGGCATGTTACAGCAACTCCAGTGAAAAAGTATGGTACGTCGAGTTATTGCTACTCGAATGAAAAATTATGGTACGTAGAGGGCTACTCCATTGAAAAATTCTGGTATGTTGAGTTATTGCTAATCCAGTGAAACAGTCTAGTACACAGAGGGATACTCCAGTGAAAAATTTTGGTACATCGAGTTACTGCTACTCCAGTGTAAAAGTCTAGTACGTAGAGGGTTACTCCAGTGAAAAAGTTTGGTATGTCAAGTTATTGCTACTCCAGTGAAAAAGTCTAGTACACAGATTGCTACTACAGTGTAAAATTCTAGTACACAAGTTATTGATTGTGGCACCAGTCACCAAGACCTCGTACAAGGTAAACATATGCCATGCCTTTAGGGCTGGTTAGTTACCTGACTTTTTAAGCTGGTGGGCCAACCTATGTAGTTGGAGGTGTTTCCTAGACTTGGGATAGATGTGTATTGTGTACGCACTACATCGCCTAATCCTCGTGATTAGATTCTTGTTCATTGTGGACCAGTTGTCCGATGTGCCAACCAGAGGTTACTAGTTCATTGTGGAGCTAGATGTCAGATTCTATCTGAGCTAGCGAGTGAAATCCCCATGATGACATAAATCTCGGATGGATGATGAGATCTTGGATGCTGATGTGGTTACAAAACTTCTTCAAAATAGATTCGTGGAAATTCAACAAGTCAATGGTCAAGTGTACAAAAGAGAAGAAGCAGTCATGATGATCGTGCCAGAAGAATACCTTCCTTGCTAAGAGGGAGTGTTGAAGTTTGAGTAGTTTCAAAAAATATTATTATTATATTCATATTGTATTTTACCAAGAAAAAACCCTAAAGAATAATATTATATAATATTTTTTAATTCATCCCTATTGTGCCTTTGTAAAAGTCGTCCCTACTGTGCCTTGACAAGTTAATTGTAAATTAGAAAGATAAAGTGGAAAGGTGGATGGGGCACAGTGGAGGTAGGCAATGAGGCACAATGAAAACATCATTGTAGGTGTCTAGAATATCTTGGGGTGTAGGGGGAGGAGGCTAGTTGAATTTATCTACCTTGAGTTGTTGAATGACTCATAAAGGTAGTATTTGAGTAAGGTTTTTTGAACAACAATAATGCATATTAATAAATGGGGTTTGTAAGGATATGGAGTAGTTGTAGAACATAATTGGTATCATCGACATAGGATCTCATTAGTATATGTGTTTTGAGCTCATGTTTATATACATGTTCCCAAGGAAAAAATAAAGAAGTTGGAACCTTCAGGAAAGAAGGACATACTTGTTGGATATAGTGAGTAATCAAAAGCTTACATAATTTATACTCCAGGTCAACAAAATTTTGAAATTAGCAGAGATGTGACTTTCGATGAAAATATTGTCTTCAAGAAATCTATAGAATATTCCATGGATCCAAACGATCAAGAAGAACATGAAGGTCCGAAGGAAGAAACTACATGTTCTCTAGAACATCTTAATGCATAACCTTCCACCTTTGAAGAAGTAGTGAAGAAGAAAGAATGGAAGGAAGTTATGATATCAATCCATCATGAAAAATGATGTATGGGAAATTGTTCCTAGACCCGAAGGAAAGTTTTTAGTCACTTCAAAATGGGTTTACAAGATAAAACATGCATTAGATGAGAGTATCGATAAATACAAGGAAAGATTCGTGGTTGGAGGTTTCTCCAAGCAGTAGGGAGAAGACTATGATGAGACGTTTTCTCCAGTTGCTAGATACACCTCTATTAGAGCCATCATATCTCTTGCAACATCCATGGGTTGGAGTTTACATCAGATGGATGTAAAGACCACTTTTCTCAATGGAGTAATTGAGGAAGAAGTATTCATAGAGAAACCTCAAGGTTTTGAGCTACACCCGAGAGAACCCCATGTATGAAGAAGGCCTTGTATGGAGTCAAGCAAGCTCCAAGAGATTGGTATGCATGAATTGACAGTTACTTGACAAGACTTGGATTTTCCAAAGAGCTATGTTGATCCAAACCTTTATTACAAGGTTTTGAATGATGAACCTGTGATCCCACGACTATATTTTGATTATTTGTTTCTTACTGGTGAAGAGCCTCTCATTATTCAGAGTAAGAGGGATTTAGCCTCTGAATTCGATAAGATGGATCTTGGTCTCATGCATTATTATTTGGGACTAGACGTATGACAGAAGCATGGTGAAATATTCCTGGGGCAAGGGAAGTATGTTGTAAAGATCCTTCAAAAGTTTGGGATGATGGATTGAAAATCCATGACAACTCCAATGGTGACAAATATGAAGAAGATGAGATACTTTGATCCAGTAGACTCGTCCTTGTAACAACAATTGATTGGCTCATTGATGTATTTGCCGTCTTTATACACACCTCAGGTAGCATGGAAGAAATATTCAATCCATTGAGTAGACTATATATACAAGGAAAACATGTTCCAGACATGTTTATTTGATTTAAGGATTGCTTATTTTTCTTTTATTTGTCTTTTATTAAACAATTTTGAGAGAAAATGACTTTAAGTGATTAAATAATCACTATTTTCCCTCAAAAAGGTAATACTTAGGTAAAGTGGTTACTAGGAGTGTGAAAACGAATACCCCCAAGGCATATAATACCTCCTAGTACCACTTGTTTAACTTATCCATCAATTACAAATAAAATATCATGTTCGCAAGAAATTTTTTATTTGTAGAAAACTTTTAAAAAATCCTAAGGGGGGCTTAACACAATTTCCATATGATCAAAAAATGATGACTAGCATTGTAATATACATTAGACACTAGGAATTTAGTCTTAGGGAGCTAAACCTTTTACAAAGCTCATCATGCTAGCTCATCTTATTACAATTCCCGATAGGGGGTATGGAAATGCGGTATAGAAGAAGAAGAAGAAAAGAGGGGCCATGATGGCCGGCTGGACTTCTGAACTCTGAATTTGATCAATTACTTGTTTAAATTTTGTGGCTCAACTGTAAGTCCATCCTAGTGCAACTTGGTGGGTAACATGCTCTTCCCAGTGGCACGCTTTTTGGTAATTTTTTCAGCCCATAGTTCATATTTGAGACAACTGTCCCAAGCTCATTTGTTGTCACCAACTATCTTTCCAATAATCCTGATGAGATTCTTGTTGCTGTATTTTGCCAATCCATTCCCTTGTGGATATTCACTAGCTGAATGAGCCAACGTGATATTGTATCAAGAACAAATAGAGACCAACTCAATGAATCTGAAAACATTAGCATTGTCTGTTGTAATCTTACTCAGGACCCCAAATTCGGTGAAAATATTATTCTCTAAAAATATGATGATGGAAACGCTTGGTGAATATTTTAAAAGCACTTCTTCCACCCATCTAGTAAAATAGTTCGTGGAAACCAAAATCCAAGTTTGACCATTGCTAGAACTCTACGAAAGTTGTCCAATAAAATCTATCCCCCACTGTTGGAAGGGGGACTGCACTATGACTAGATCCAAAGACAAAGTAATGGGATTTTTCTTCCCCTCAAATCTATGACAAGCTTCACATGCTCGTACAAATGCTTGCGGGTCTGGAAATAAGGTAGGCTAGTAATAACCAATGTGCATGATCTTATGTCATGGTTTGTGCTGAGAAATGACCACCACACACTCCTGAGTGTAAGAAATGAAAGATCTCTATGGACTCATCAAGTTCCACACAACGTAGGATATTTCCATCATGGTTCCTCCATCCCAGACCACCCTGCGCTAAACAATGCTTTGCAGCTTGTCGTTGTAGAGATCGCCTTTTGTGTCTTGTTAAAATTAGAGGGACAAGATAAATATTCGAATAATAAATGAGATCTAATACTAACCATAATGATCTAATGAAGTATATAAATAATTTAACCACTCTACATGTATATACTGTGTTGCACCCAAACTGTTCTCAACCATCATCATTGCTAATCCTTGGCCCCTGACTAGTTGGGTAGGCCTAATTTCTAGATCATACTCTTGCATTTTGGTGATCCACCTTCCTCCGATTCTGCTACATTCTTTTTGTATCAAGACCTCCTTAACCATGGGGTGTGGAGCATATGTTATCACTTTAGAATTCCAAAAGTAATCTCTGAAATAATCCAAAGCCTTCACCAATGCATAAGATTTATTTTCCATTAATTCATAATTCAATTCCGATATTTGGAAAGCCTTTCTCATAAACATTATTGGTTGCTCCATACCTTCATTATTTTTCTGCAAAATAATATCATCTATGGTGAAGTCAGATGCGAATGAAAATAATTGAAAATATCTACTATAATCAGGACGAGAAAGTACATGAGAGTGACACAAAGCCTTTGATATCCAAGAAAGATCTCTTGGCTTCGTCACTCCATTTCAAGTTGTGGCCTTTCTTTAACATATCTGAGATAGGTTTCACTATATCTTCAAAGTTAGGAACAAATCGCCTCACAAATATGATCCAGCCAAAGAAAGACTGAATTACTTTTTTCTTTGGGGGAGTGGAACTTCTTGTATCCCCTTCACTCCATCATAATCTACTCACATTCTATCTTGGGAAACAACGTGCCCCAAAAATTTTCCTTCAAACACTCCCATGATCGAGCAATATAACAAATTCAACAATATACCAAATTCCCTGCACATGTCAAAAATCTTTCTCGAGATAGTAATAGGGTCATCTCGATTTTTAGAAAAAAAAAGTGATGTCATCTTGATGAACCACAATAAACTTGAAAAGATAATATGAAAATTCAAAATCCATGGCACACTGGAAAGTAAATCCAGCGTTCATGAGTCCAAATGGAATGTGTATGTATGCATGAGTTCCCCATGAGGTTGTGAAAGTAGTTTTATACTTGTCATTCTCAATTGTTGCTACCTTATTGTACCCTGAAAAATTGTCCAGCATGGACATCATACCAGAACCTATGACTTCTTGAAGCACATGCTCCATGATGAAGAGTGGATAATTTTCTTTTAAAGATGAAAGGTTAAGATTGCTGAAATCAATACAAACTCTTATCTCACCAATTTTCTTTCTTATTGGGACCATGTTCACTACCCAGTTTGAATATCTGATAGGCTCGATAATTTGGGTCTCATATAGCTTCTACAACTCTCTCTAAATTGTGGGGGTTGTTATCGCACAGTTTGTATTTTAGGTCAAAGGCTAAAGGGTAGAGATCAAACTGGCGCAACAAGAACCTTCCCCACCCAATGTCACCTCAATGGGGAGGTTCTTTCTGTTTAGGGAGGTTAGCCCATGGGAGACATCCCCGACAACCTGGGGTTTTTAAGAGGATAAGGTATAAAGCAAGGTTAAATTTTCCCCCTCACAGGTTACCACCTAGGTCAGATAGTCCAACTAAACAGCCAATAATGAAGTGTATGCCCAATTGAAAACACCTTCCCGGAACAAGACAAAAACAATACAATATATATATGCAGGATATAACTCAAAGGGTTAGTACTTCAATAACCATCTGCTATCATTTAATAAGCAATGTAAATCAATAGATACAAATGAAGTCAATGTTTTGTCAATTAGCTATGAAAGAGCATCAATTCATCAATATCTATCAAGATGATCAAGCTAACAATGTATCCAATCAACAATTTGCTCAATAAATTCTTCAAATCATCATTCAATTGCTTATATTCAACTTTTTATACGTCAAGATGAGATAACCAACTGTGACGTCATCCCTAATTAAGTTAGTTTGTTAGTTAGGGTTTCAAAATTTATAGTTTTGAGAGTGGTTTTGTACACTAGGACTTCAACGTTGGAGGTTAGAGATTAGTGCCTTAGGGTATATGGAGTCAAACAAGATAAGGGCA
>ML818304.1:0-10351 GCA_009831015.1 Picea engelmannii | reverse complement strand
GAAAGGCCCATTAGACTAGTGATGGTATAGTTATGGTGGTCATTCAATCTAAATTGGATTGGATTCAGGGGGTGGAGCTAGGGGAAAAAGGCCCATTAAACTAGCAATAATATAGTTATGGTGATCATTCAATGTAAAGTGGATTGGGTCCATTATGGTTTCTATTATTAAATAAGGCACACTAGTTAGTTAGCATGGAATAAATGTAATGTGGCCTCATTTAAGAAGGTCCACTTGGTATTTAGGATGTGGTTATGATTAGGATGTCGTTATGATTTAGATTGGGTCGATGAAAGCAGTAATAAAAATGATGAGTTGATGACATCGTCCTCTGAAGAATCTGTGAGTGAAGATGATGAGTTGATGACTTTGTTCTCACCAACATATGTCCACTTAGTCACAATGACACATCTTTGATATTCTCCAACATTAAATAAATCCCCACATCAACAAGGAGTTTAAACATTTTCAATAAGTGTGAGTCATTCATGCATTCTACTACCTCATGGAAATTATCTTGTGATCATTCTCACCATTATTCACATAACCCCTGCACTATATTCCCCTTAGTTACTCAATAATCCAAATTTATAAATGACCAAAACTAATGCAACAATGATGGAATAACAAACCTTGGAAGAGAGATAGATGGTTGTAGATAAGCATAGAGGCAAGGAAAATTAGAAAACCTTTAACCCTATGACCATGAAATAGTTTCTTATTAATTATTTAAGAGCTATATGAATACTCCACTAGGTTTCCAATAAAGCAATAAATGGATTGGACTGTTTCTTCCTACATGAGGGCACTGAAAATGAAGGAGATGCTAGAGGGATTGTTGAGTAGAGAAAGGAAAATTTTTCCCTTGTGTTGTGTATGGCATGGAAGAGATGTTTTCCCTTATACTCAAATATCACTCACAGACCCACTCTATATATCATCTCATCTCTTCCTCGTTTCATTATAATTTTATGATCGATCAAATTTTAAAGGAAACAACTATCAAAAGAAATTGTACTAGGCTAGAGTACATGATGGGCAACGGTGACCTATGAATGGGGCCAATGTTGAAAGTTTTTCAAAATGTTTTTGTATGACATCATACATCCTTGAGTCTTGAAACCCTCCCATATCATAAAGGCGTGTGTCTAGTCTGACCATGTCAAATTTCGATGCATACATGCACATATTGAAGAAATTTCAACGTTGGCCCCATTCACTGCTCACTATGCGGGGTCAGTCTATGACATTTTTGGTGGTTGAATTGGAAGTTCCATGACATTTCAAGAGAGTTCCAACAAATATTCTGCAGATGGAAACAACAAAATTTGACAATGAGACGTCCATTATGAACGTTGTTGCAAACTATCTGGTAGAAAACAAGACCTCCTTATTATGTGAATGTGTAGTACATGTGATACGCAACGCAATGAACATAGCTTATGTAGCGACTGAAATAGAGCTTGCATAGAGGATATGACAGGTTTTGCATAGCGTAATGCCTGTGTAGCACGTTGAACGGGGCTTGCGTAGCGCGTGAGTTTTCTGAAATATGTTATGGAAGAGGAGTGTATCTAAAGAAAAAGAGCCTTTGCATGGAGAAGGAGAGGGAAAACGAACTTCATATGTCAATCAAGCCCGATTTTGAAAGCTTGATTGGACCTTTGAAATGATTTGACAACTTGGGTAGTGCCAATATTTGCACAACATGTGATGCTTTACAAACCAAATATCAAAACCACTTTGAAAAATTAGTACATACAACATGATGAGTCATGATGGTTCCATATTTTTCATAACATGTCATTATGATCCATGATACCATTTGAAAACCTTCCACTAGACCTTTGAATTATGACTTGACTCCTTTGTGACATACCATATCAAAACTTATAGCAACAACCTTAGACTCATGTTAACTATCACACACTTAATATCTCAAAATAAGAATGCACCGGTCTTCCCAAGACCAAGGCATAACTTTGCAAACTCTTAACAAACCTATGACCCTACCTTGAAAATCAAGATACTAACATGGAGCAAAAAAGTACTTAGATGAGAGAAGAAAACAAAAGACATGACATAACTAATGAATATTGTGCAATTTATCAATTTCTTATTTTTTGATGTTATTGCATGCCCTTGCATGCAATACTAGATGCAGGGACATGTGTCTCGAACAAATTTTAAAATAAAAACTACAATACATTTTATTAGGACTAGGCATGGGAAATAATGACCTATGAATGGGGCTTAGAGGTCGTGCATGTGGATTTGAATGATGTTACATCATTTGCATGGAGTGTAGGGATTATGTAGGGCTTATATGGTGCAATGTAGTGTAGTCTATAAGAACATTCTCTATTCCAAACCTCAAAATGGATAGTACCATATCTTGTTCATAAGACAAATATTCTTTACATGTTGACTTTGTGGTGGCTCAAGCCCTCACACATGATGCATGACAATGAAATGTAACATTTTGACTCTTGAATGATAGTACTATGTCACATGCAAATTCTAAACTGACTTAGATAGCAAATGAACTTTGACAAGCCATTATGACCCAAGAATCATTTGATTGGTAGGATCTTCATAGCTTTCAAGAATATTATCTCTGCAAGGAATGTTTCTTTGGTAGGATCTTGGTAGCTTTCAATCTTCTTATCTGTTATCTCTTAGCGCATGACGATCGTCAGGGAGAATTTGAAAAAAAACAAGAAAATTACAAATTTTAAAGGTAAAATATGACGACAAGGCCAATTTGTTGGGTGGTGTCAGAGGATGTCATCGGATTTTGGGTTCAAATGTAGTTATGTTAGAAAAATTATTCCTTATGTAGGGATTATATGGTGCAATGGAGTGTAGTCTATAATAACAATCTCTATTCCAAACCTCAAAATGGATAGTACCATATCTTGTTCATAAAACAAAGATTCTTTGTATGTTTCCTATGTGGTGTCTCAAGCCCTCACACATGATGAATGAGCACCAAAGATAAATGATATAAACTAAGGTCAGCCTCCATTAATTTTATCCCTTGATTATGACTTAGGCCACAAGAATCATCCCTAGAGCACCAAACAATCTATAAGATCCATGGTCCATGACATTAGGGTTCATGAGCCATGCATTGGACCATAAGCCAACATGCAAGCCCTATATGGAAATTTTTGTCTTGTAAGTGGGATATGGTGGCCATTTTGAGATTTGTAACATCATGGATGTTTATTTGGGACTAATCCTTGGCCTACATAAGAGATATTTATCTTATAAGTGAGATATGGTCACCATAGTGAGGATTGGTGCATTGGAGATGGCTCTTGGTTCCCATGTAATAGTTGTGTTGCCGTCCTTATACACACTTGCAGATGTGAGACAAGTCCTACTCAATTAGTGTGTCCTTGGAGGCACAATGCCTAGGTTCAAATCCCACACTACCACTTTGGCTTGAACCTCTTCCGTCTAGGCTTACTCCCAGGGAAGCCAAGGGGGGTAGACCCTGGTTTCTAGATAAGATTTAGAGTTTAAGTTCTAGGAGTTGTTTTTAATTAGTTAAGGTTTGGGGGGAGTCTAACCTATGATTCTAAGGAAGCGATGCAAGATTCAAAGGTTTCTATGTCAAGCAAGCCTTTCCCTAGGTCAACTAAGACTAGTGCCTAAGGTTGGGAAAGGGATCAACTAATAGTTAAAGGATGTTTCGTTACAATATGATTACAAAAGAATATTTACTCTTCAAAAATGTTAGATACAAGTTCTTGCAATAAAGAATGCTATATACACAGTAATACAATACAACAAGCTAACCACGCTTGTTTAAATGTGTAGGATATTAAAGAATATCAAGGCATGAGCATCATCAACACATTAAGCCTAAGCATGCTCCAATAGCACTTACTCTATTGGACTGCTCCTCAATGGCAACATCAACACTTAAAGATTCACAAGGACACTTAGAGATTTGAAAGACTTAAACACAAGTGTTCCACAATGATTAAGACACTTAGTTGATTAACCACAAAGCATTTATTGTATTAAGAGATTGAAAGATTAAGTTGCAAGTATTAAACTACAAGATAAATCAAATTGAACCAAGATTTATTTGTTGCTTAGTGAGTTAAGGGTTTTAAGATTTGAAAAGATTTTAATTACCCTAACTAGGTGTTTAATCAAAAACCTCCTCCCTCGATTACCAAATGGTTGTTGGATGCTCAAGAAGTGAGGCAACGAGGCCTACCCTAGCTTCACAAGTCAACCCAAAGAACTGATTACTTCCCGGAAAGGACGTCGCACTCCGTGAGACCGTCCCCGGCCTAGCACCTTTCGTGGCCCTCCTCAATCCCCATTTTAGATGGTGAAGATGGTGGTTTAAGATACCCTATTAAGTCTATTAAGTTGATATATCAATTGGTTAGACTTTTAGGTGTATTAGTGACTTTTAGTTGCCTTAAATTAGTGATTTTATGTCAAAGCCAAAACTTTTTGTAGCTTATAAAGATGTGTTATAAATAATTAAAACGAAGCACATTAACACATGTAAAGCATCTAAAATCAAGATGAATAACGATTTAGTTCATCACCATTTATTAAACCATTAACATGAAAGCTTATTATGAAAAAAACACTAATGAACAAGGGAAAGAACAACTTGCCAAAGAAAGAAAAGAAACTCAAGCTTATTACCACTTATCTTATGTTTGTTGAAGCATTAAAAGAGAAAGCATCAAGTGTGAAAGAGGAATCTTGAAAATTTAGATGTGTGCCTACACTATCAAGATATCCAACAACACATTAACTCAAGTGATGACAAGTGGCCTTAAAGATGAAGCAACATTAAAGAGAAAACCACTTACTATACCATTAAAGCATTAACCATTTAGTGTGTTGGATTAGAGCATGTAAACAAGATAGATCGTAATATGGCTTAAAACATGCAAGTAGGCTATGCCCCAAGGGMTTAGATTAAATATTAATGTGTGAAAGAGATCTAGACCTAGATGATTTTAATCATTAAAGCATGAAAAGATCATTAACACGTCACTTATCTTAGCCTTACAATTTTGGGGGGTTTCTCTCCCAAGGTGTAGGCAATTATTAAKATTAGCTAAGCTTGAAAGAGAAATGGAAAAGCAAGACAAACCACTCAATGGCACAAGGTGGAGGCAAGCCTACCTTTATTGTGCCAAAGAGGTTGAAAGGAAAGCAAGCAACAACAAATATGAACAAGATGCTCACTAACCCCATGTCCTAGGCTTAGAAGATKATTTATAAATKAGAAAACACTTGAAACAAACTAACCCTAAGCTCACACGTGGGAGGTAGGCTATACCAATTCTCCTCCCAAGCTATGAGCTAGTAAAACTAACTAAAAAAGTGAAGAGATTATGCATAAAGAGATATAAAATTGAAAAGAAAGGTTGATATTTGTTACCCACTTGAAGAGAATGGTCTTGGAGCGTTGTGTGGATGATTTTGGGTAGCATAACCCCCTCAACCTGTTAATAACCTGCAAAAACCAGCAACCTATGCTTGCTGGAAAAGCTACACAACCAATAAAATGAAGAAAAAATTATGTTTTTAGGGCAGAAATTTTTCTCATAAAAAACTTATGATGAAAGTGGATTAAAATGACCAATCTAAGATGTTAATATAGCTAAAATATTATATGGAGTGAACATCAAGAAAAGAATGAGAAAGAAAGAGTTTGAGTGTGCTTTGAGGGAGGACTCTTCCTTGAGGCAATCCCAACAAAACCCTAGAAGCCAAACCTACAAAACTTGACAAGATAATATGAATACAAGAAGATAATATGGTTGAATATGCTAACAAAATGAAATACTTTCACCCTATTATCAAACCCACATATATAGATTAACAAGAATACTCGTTGTTAGATCTACCCAAGTAAAACACTTTACCCAAGAATCTACTCTATGCAACCATAATGCCAAATTCACAATATTACCTCATGTGAAAGCAAGAACAAGAATACTTGTTTCTCTTCAAATATCCTCCAAATTTTCTCTTTATTACTCAACAATAGATCTTGGAGAAATACTCGTTCCAAAACCCTAAAGAGCCAAAGAATAGATGAAAGATTAACAATAACGAGAGAGAGAGAGTGGTGAAAATCAAGTAGCATAACAATAGCTCAAGATATGGTGAGGAGGGAGTGAGGAAAGGGATCTATTTATACTTGGAGAGGCAAACCTACCTCTCTTGGATCAATTCCAAGTGTCCACCACCAAGCACAAAATGAGATCCCAATGAGGGGGGTGCACCATCTAGGGTTTGAGACTTGGATCAATGAGGTGGATGGGTTGTGAGGCATGGGGATCAAGCAAAGAGGGACGTGGGAGGCTAGGAAGGGTGTGCCAATAGATGGATGGGGTCCCAACTCATTAAAAATGAGTCTTCTAGAGTTTCCATGTGAATGGGGGTGTAACTCCTTTAGGGGGGCGCACCATCTAGGGTTTAGGCTAGGAGTGGAAGGGAATAAATGAGAGAAAGGGAGTGGGGCTAGGCTAGAAGGTGATGTGGAGGGTAAGGGAAGGTGTACCACATGGGAGAGAGGTACACCACCCCTTATAAACTTAATTTACAATGTCTCACCAACAAGGGGGGCGTAAATCCCCTAGGGGGCGTGGGGGTTTGAGTGAGGTGAGTGGGTGAGGGGTTTTAAAAGGTTAAAACAAGTTGGGATGGGTAGGCTTAGGTTAGGAAACACATATTCTCCCTTTTTCCATCTTTACATCCACTTCCTATCTCGAAAGTATAAAAATTACATTTTTCTATGTCATGACCTAGCAATTAAAATTGTTGTTTTTGACTGACTGGGATTCCTGGTGGACAAACACATAGCAAAAGTTGTTCGACTAAGATGAAACTTGGTCCAAGGGTGTATGGGGTCTCATTCCATTTATTTTGAGCACAAATACCCCTATCAAAAGTCCAAGGACCTAGTTTTTACAGTTTTTGCTCAAAAATAATTAATTAATTAATTAATTAAACCTCCAAACTTAGGGAAATTTAATTAAAAATTAATTAATTAAAAAAACTAATCTAGACTCGATGAAATTCCGTGAAACTTTATGAGATGTCATACATGGTCATTTACATCATTCCTAAACAATAGTTACCAGAGGATAAGCCCATTAGAACGCCCTTCACCACTTTGGAGGAATTATTGCAAGTGTGAGGGAAAAACTCAAGGGAAATCAATAAGGCTAAAAAGCCCAATTGATAACCTGAGGATAAAAAACCCTCAGTGAAAGGAACTCTCCCAATGAACCCATCCCAAGGTAACTGACCTAACTATGACCAATGCAGACCTATTACATTATTAACCCATGCAGGGGTGCATGAATTCCATTTACAAAAAAAGGTGTTGGGGCCAAAAATGCCCTGTAGAACCAAATAATCTTCGGCAAATGAGAATATGATGATGCATCTCTTCATGGAACATGGATTTGACCCCCTAGTTGGATAGGCAGTCAACAAGTTGAAAGCCAAAATATAAGGTCTAAGGTCATAAAAATTTGTCTCTAAATTCTCATGGATATGTGTGGTCCCTTAGTCTGCCATCACACATGACCTAAATAGGGAATATCTGATTCATGATTTCAATATGGTTCATGATTTCAATATGGGATGCATTGGATTGCAGGGAGGAGACATACTTAGTGGAGCATGGAGATTCCTCTCCCTTGCAGTAGCACATCGTTCTGGGAGATCACCCTCACAGTAGCAACAACTATATAAGTGATGATGGAGGGAGATTGATTGACTCACAGGTTGTGGAGATACCTACTGTTGTACCCAATGGTTGGTGTTCAGTGATGAGTACATGTGATTATTTACCATGGGTGCTAGTGGACGATATTTTGGTCAAGTTATTGGGATTGAACAAAGAACTTGAGGGAGATAGACAGTGGTAGGGGACATGGAGAGTTGGTAGGATGAGACCACGTAACAAGAGTGTCTTTATTTCGTATAGAAGGATAGGGGTGGATCATCAGAGTTAAAAAATTGAGGCCTTGGGCATGACAGAGAGTATCTTAGGCCATGGGATAGAGGATATCTTAGAGGTTGATACATATTCAGACTCTCATTGGGATGAGGATGGAGGGATTTCAACAGTTACTAATAGGGCACATTAGCAGTTAGTGGGGATTGGAAGTGATGGACTTCCAAATTTGACATGGGATCTAGGAGTCCATTTGGTCAGTAGTTTGCTTCATCTTATGAGGATCCAGGAGTGGAGGATCCATTATGTATACTTTGAGTAGACAGTCACGATCGGAGTAGTGCAACATCAACATGATGGTCCCTGTTAGAGACTAGCATGGGACCCTGGGATTACAGGGCTGGGCATTTTATTGACTGATGGAGATGAGTGGATCTTTGCAGGAGGAAGTCACTTTGAATTTACAGTGAGCTTCAGTATTGGGGGGAGCACATCACTTGTTGGTGATTGGTTGAGGTCTTGCAGTACCTCACTATGGTAGCAACATGTTCAGTCAATGGAGGTCATGTTGGGTTTGGTACGGTCATGGAGGAAAGTCTCATTTTGGGTTGAGATCGTGTGTTATTTGCAGGAGACTCATGGTGTTGATATGTTGCAGGACTATCCTTCATGAGGCATTGCATTTCACATTTTGTTATGGGATCTAGGGATTGGAGTGCTTGATAGTTCAGTGGTTGATGGCGTTGAGTTTCAAGTAGAGTGGTTGCTCAGGGAGTTGGCTGAGATTCTTTGGCCATTGATCATTCTACTCAACATGGGCATTTGGGTGTCATGCATGATGAGCACTTGCAGAGGGAACATCTTGAGGGGAGTCTACCTTGTGTCACACCAGTGGACATGGGACCCCAGTATCATAGGTAGTTGGATTTAGTTATTTATTGAGGACAAGCAATATTCCGACAGGGAGGACTATAATGTCCCCATTTTGGGACATTATTACATTACAGAGGGTGACAACAAGTTCATGAGATATTAAGGGGTTTTATTGGGGCTGACTTGCATCGTTCATCATATTTCATCATCGGGATCCATTCCACACAACTTGGATTTGGTTCCATTGCATTTCGACGATTTCCATAATTTTGAGTTATTATGGGTCATATTTTAATTAAATTCACTAAGAAGGTCATAATGGGCATATTACTTGGAGAAACCTCTTAGTGTAATAGCTCATCAAAATCGGGAGGAAGAGCACTACAAGATAAGATGATGAGAAGTGACTTTCAGTGGTCGGAGAAGCCATAAGGATAAATAAATCACTTTTTAGAGTTAAAATGGTTAATTAATTAATTAAGTGATTTAATCAATGAATAATAAAATAAAGAAAAAAGTCACTTGGAGAGACAAGGTGAACAGGGGGTATAAAGGAGAGATAGGGGCCTCTATTCTCTCATGATGATGATTGTGTTGGATTACTGAGAGGGGGGGTGAATCGGTAATAGCCTAATTATAATTCTTTTTCTCCAAATAATCCAAGTGTTATATCAATGTAGAATTATTATCCAATAATGAGCAATAAGAAATGAACAATCACACACATACACAGTACACCATTGTTTTACGTGGAAACCCAAATCGAGAGAAAACCATGAAATACTTTATCTTATATGTCTTGAAGAATTACATTCATTGGAAGCACCAACTTCCTTTGTTTTCCAGCTGCAACTGGAAGGAGGCTCCAACCCCTTAGTTTCTCAGGCTACAACCTGAGGGAAGCTCCAACTCCCCAATTCTATGGCTACAACTAGAAGGATACTACAACCCCCTATGTTCTCCGGCTACATCCGGAAGGTGGCTACAACCACCTTTCCTTGCCCCATCCAACCACCCTAAAGTAGAAGTAAAATGATGGAACCATTGTCACGCTATCACTGTGAGATATACCACTGTAAACATGTACCAATAAACCTGAACCATGAATCAACCATGCATCAACTTGTACCTCAATCTGTAATCAACCTGTACCATAAATAAGTGCATCAACCATGCACCAACCTGTACCAAACAATCTGTAATCAACCTGTACCATAAACAAGTTCAACCAACCATGTACCAAGTATGTAATCATCTGTCAAGTACTCATCAACTATGACTCATCAATATCTACCAACATCATCAACTATACACCTCATGTATGTGCCAACTCATCAACTATTTGTCTCAACCATGTACCCAACTTCAGGGATGATTTTAAGGATGGAAATTTATTTTGAAATGTAGAAACCTTGGCGAATCTTACTAATCCTTCAAATGCCAACTATAAATGTTTGGCGACATTTTTGTAAAAATATTCAAATTTCTAAGTATTTAATATAGTTTGTATAA
>ML818303.1:86032-109755 GCA_009831015.1 Picea engelmannii | reverse complement strand
ATTCCCCCCCTCCCCGCCAAAGTAGATTGTTATTCATCAACTTTTATCATTCTCAAGAAATTGGTTCATAACAAAGTGTATATGTATTTCAAATAGAATATTGTTAATTTGTAGGTGGTTAAATCACACACAATAAGCAATGCCATGAGTAAAATTGAATTATGTTGATAAACTGTATTTTTATCACATTGAGCTATGAGAGTTTTCAATGTTATTTGAAGCTTTCCAATTTCTAATAATAAAAACTTCAAATACAATATTCTCAAAATCCTATAACACTTCTCAATGAATGACCTGAGAATCCTATAACTATAATTGATATTTTGCATGTTAACAATATTTTCAGTTATGTAAACCATTTCTTTATTGTAATAGTTTTCAATCCCACAAATATTTTTTTTTAAACATAATATTAACATCGCCTTTTAAATTATTGATGTAATAATATCTTTTTTTATGAATTACAATAAATTAGCATTGAATTTTGCAATTATCATTATTTTTTAATGTAATGATAACATTTTTTTTGGTACAACATGTACATCTCTTCAGGAAGTTAATGAACCAAATGCAAGTTTACTATAATTATCTCATAGCATAGCTATGTAAAGTAAATCAAATGTAATAATATTGTTTTTTAATGCAATATAATATAACATAAGATTATACTTGTAATAATAACAATATGTCATTCTCTTTCTCCTATTATAATTAATTAAATCCAGTCTCAATTTTCATAGTATGTATAACAAGAGCCAATCTTTAAATACATTATTGAACAATAGGGAAAATATTTGGTTGTCATGATTTTGTTTTGATAGGCAATAGTGAACATCAAAATCCAGCTATGTTTGAAAGATTAATTTATTAAAACAAAGGACAAAAAAAAGAGAGAATTTATGTTACAGTATTTTTAAAGGAAATTAAAAAAATAAAAATAAAAACATGTACTTTTAAAGGAAATTAAAAAATTAAGAAAAACATGTTAATGGTAAGTTGACGGAAATTAGAGAAATACAATATCATAATTACTTTTTTTTTCATTTCTTAAAGGAAAACTTCATGTGATTTCTCTCTTTTCCTTGGACTTTCCATTGGAATCATAAGAAGATAGTAGATTTAGGATGGTCTCTTCAACAAACCCTATTCCAAAAATCAAACCAACATATTTATAACTCTTAACATAGATCACAAGAAAGATGTTTGCATACCATATATTCATCCAAGAATAATCAACCACGGAAATAGAATGAAATACCACTAAGTAGAGAAAAAAAATTAGAGGTTCCCTTAGGTAAAGAATGAATGAATTATATCCATAAGATAGTACAAATGAATAGTTTGTATTTGTATTTATACACGTCCTTAAGGGTTAGGGTGCTAGCACAAAGAGGTTGACTAGGCCAACCTAGTCAAATATTGAAAGTAAAATAAATGGGTTAGCTAGGTAGCCATATGTAAGCTTTGTAAAGCTATAATCAATATGATGGATAAACATGTGGCCTCAAGTGAATATAACCACATAATCTCAACATATGCCCCTTAATCTAAACAAGCAGCCATGGAGAGAAGACATTACAATACATCATGCCTCCCCACTTAATGACAACACACCTATACCAATGTGTGTCTATGTATTGGTGAGGGTGGGATCTAGAAGAGATTTGGTGAATAAATCAACAAGTTGATATGTCGAAGGAAAAAACACTAGCATAAGTTGTCCCTGAGCTTGGATATGATGAATGTAATGTATCCAAATCTCAAAGTGTTTGGACTTATGATGATCCACTGGATTGTAAAATAAGCTCAATGGAACTCTGATTGCCACAAAATAAGATGGAAAGAGGTTATTTAGCAACACCTAGTTGATC
The DNA here is from genome assembly GCA_009831015.1 of Picea engelmannii. Lineage (NCBI taxonomy): Eukaryota > Viridiplantae > Streptophyta > Pinopsida > Pinales > Pinaceae > Picea > Picea engelmannii. Next base: position 107,884 of record ML818303.1, on the reverse strand, counting down.
AAGCATCATCCATATCCATACAAGATACTTCCTGACATACGTTGAACTAGCATATTTAGCTTCAATGTAGGAGAGGACTACACCCTATTGCCTCTTTGGACACAAACAAACTAGTCCATAACCAAGAGAGAACAAGTATCCCAAGGTAAAGCATCACTTGTCAAGAGCACCTACCCAATGGGAATCGAAAAAATTAAGGAGACAAATGTTCGCGCCAGCTAAGTAGAGAATGTCCATGTGAGGGATGCCCTTAATATAGTGTAAGATACACTTAGTATATTTCCAATGACTCTCATGAGGCCCCTGCATGTAGTCAGAACACATAGAAATTGCAAAGGAGATATTTGGCCGACAATGTGTAAGAGAAAGCACATTTTCGACCATAGATTGATAAAGTGATGCATCAAACACTAGTGAAGGGTGCTTGCCCTAAAACTTCATCCCTAACACAATAGGAGTAGGCATCGACTTGTAATCTTCCATCCCAAAGTGTGGCAAGAGATCCAAGGTGCACTAAGGCTAAGAAAGGGAAATCCTAGAAGAGGTTAGAGTAATATTAAATCCTAAAATATAATGAAGCGACACTTAATCAACAATCTCAAAAAAGTACTTAAATCGATGCTTAATGTCATTGATTCTAGATGTGGAATGACTAGTCAAAATAAGATCCATGTATATCATAATGATGACGGCTTTACCATTTTGATGGAAAATATTGAAATCATGCTCAACCTCAAAATGAGTGAATCCACAACTAATAAATAAATTGTGAATCTTCTCATACCAAGAATGAGGTGCTTGTTTATGACCATATGGAGATTTCTTGAGCTTACAAACCAAGGGAATTGGACCATTTTGTACAAACATTGGTGGTTGTTGCAGATAAAGCTCTTCAATTTGGAGGTCTCCATGGAAAAGGAAATCTTAACATCCCTTCAATGAACTTCCAAATTCAATGAAGCAATGATGGATACTCATATAAATTGAGTCCATATGATTGTTGGAGCAAAAATCTCTAAATAGTCAATGTCCTCTTTCTAGGGGAAGCCTTTATCAACAAGACAAGATTTATGCTTCTCAAGTTTTCCATTTGTGTCATACTTGGTTTTATCAACCCATTTGCAACCAACCAACTACTTAACCTTCAGTAAGGAAACTATATTCCAGGTGTAATTTTTTATTAAGGCATCATATTTGGCAGCCATATCATCCATCCATTCTAGAGAATCTTTTGCTTGAGTGCAAGTAGTAGGATTTTCATTATCATTGGAGACAAGAGAATGTGAAACAATGAGATTCCATTATTGTGCCAATTCTCCTTTAGGAAGGAGTTTAATAGCATTTTAAAGAGTAGATACAACCCACTTAGGCATTGTTTGTGACCTAGGAAAAGGAAGGCGGGAAGTAGAGGCATATGTAGTAAAATTATTATGGGGTTTCTCAACTAGTAAAATATTTAGGTGGAGCAAATGAAAGAAGAGGCCTTAGTGCAAGTAGTACCAAAGAAGTCATCAACATAGGCCTCACCATGGGTAGTTCATCGAATCACTATGGAGGTGGTGCTACAAGAAGCACTCAAAAGAGGAGAGTCGTCATTAGGGCGTAAAAATAAGATATCCACTAAGACAACTAGAGATGAATCTTCTACAATAAGTGTGGGATATGATATTTGCAAACCATAAAAAAGAACCTCATAAAAAACATCGTCCCTTTGTTCAATCACCTTGGTCATTGAAGGATCATATAAGTGATATGCCTTGGATGTTTCATTGTATCCCACCAAAGTATAGTGATGACCTACAAGTTGCAACTTGTTTCACTTTTTGGGGGGAATATGGGCCCCTCCATGAGATCCAAAGATCTTGAAACGAAAAACTAAAGATTTGTAACGATAATATTTCTCAAAAGGAATCATATGATGAACATTATGAATAGGTATCCAATTGATGATATGATCTACATAAAAAATTGCTTCACCCTAGAATTTAAGCTCCATTTGTTGGGAATGCAACATGCAACAAGCCATTTATACAATAGATCTACTACTTCAATGTGCTTCTTCATCTTGTTGAGTCACTCCCTTCTGCCAAATAATGTCATGAGATGTGAGAAATGGATGAAATTCATCACCAAAATATGCATCTCCAAGATCAATGTTGATAGATTTGATCATGTGATTGTTGTGATTTTCCACTGGGGATTTGAAGACCTTGAATGTATCATATGCTTCCCCTTTGAATCGAATAGTATATATCCAAAAAAATCGAGAGAAATAATAAATGAAGGTGAGGAGATATTTAGCACACCAAGTAGAGTGGTCATAGGTCCGAAAATATCATTGTCCTATGTCAAGAGGACAAGAGGCTTTCCCTACTATATCCTTAGGAAAGGACTCATGATGGTATTCTCCCAGCATACATCCTTCACAAACACCACTGGGTGGTTCAAACTATGGAAGGTCATCTGCAATCCTTAGACAACTCATATGAAGAAAGGTCTCAAAGTTGTTATGACTCGAGCATTGATGCCATAGTTTGTTGATGCCATCAACATTAGCAACCATCACAGTGAATACACTTCCTTTTGAAGGAGATGAATATTTCCCCAACTTCTGTGTATGGTCAAATTCATCACAATCTTTGGAAACAATGATTTAAACCATCATTGATGTCCTTGATATCCCATCAGTGGGGCCAAAAATCCACCTTTTTGTTGGTGTGAGTGATACAATATATAGAAAGAAGAATCGATTCCATTCTTAAAACATGAAGAGCTTCTCCAAAGTTGTTGTTGCCAATAGGATATCACCACATCCAAAAATCGAGCTCCCTCCCAATTATATTTATCTTGATCATTGGAGAGTAAGTTCAAGTGTTTTTCATATGCCTAATGGCACTTGAGTTGACAATTTGTTATTGTGGAGAAGTAGATAAACAATATGCATTGTGAAGGTCCATTGGGATTTATTTTTTTAATGAACAGAGATTAAAAATCCATGATACCGACATTGCCTTGAAAAAACAACAATATGTTTTTGGCTAAAAAGAGAGAGAAAATAGAGTGTATTTCCCTATAAAAAAGGCACAAATATGCCAAAAAACAAAAAAAAATCCCAAGAAAGAGAGGCACTAATGAAATAAAGGGTAAAACACCCTAGAAACATGTTTCTTGTCTAAAAAAAAGTGTTGAAACCCTAGTTTCAAACCTTAAATTGCGCTGCAACAACACTAGCAAGCATTTTTCAAACTTGAAAAATGTTAGGTAGTGAAAGAAGAGTCCACACTTGCACTGATACATATTGAAATCATAAGAAGATAGTAAATCTATGGTGATCTCTTCAATAAATCCTACTCCAATCATCAAAACAGAATATTAATAACAACCCTTAATATAGATCACAAGAAAGAAGTTCACAGACCATATCTTCATCCAAGAACAATTAACCATGCAAATAGAGTGGAATACCACAACTACAATGAATTGTTTAGAGGTTCCCTTAGGAAAAGAATGAATGAACTCACATACATAAGATAATACAAATGAGGAGTGCACCTTTGTATTTATACACATCCTTCATGGTTATGGCACTAGCCTCGAGAGGGTCACTAGGCTAACCTACTCAAATATAGAAAGTATAATAAATGGTATAGTTAGGTAAGCTACATAAAGCTATAATGAATACAATGGTCGAGGCATAGCATCAAGTGAAGAGTAACCACATGATCTGCACAATATCCGAATGGAGGATAGTGGCAACCACAAGCGGGTAACACTGAGGGACTCCACTGGATTGGCTCCCTCTTCCTTGGAATATCCAGATAGAGGTGTCAACCATCCACTGATAATCTTAAGGGATTCAAATGAATCTTAAGGGACTCGAATGAATTGGCCTCCACTTGAATTTTATATTATGGGATGAAATTGTCATAGCATTTATAGTTTGGTTGAAAAATATTAATGAGAATATACTTGAAAATATATATAGTGAGATTGGTGATACTACTATACCAAAATAGTGTTAAACTAACCCTACATGAATGATTGTTTTAAGTTTGATTTTAAGGTTTCGTTTGAAACAATACGTGTTTTGGGGGGCACGGTTTCTAAAATGATGTAATTTTAGCCCTGAAAAAGAAAAGAAAAGTGTTATTAGTAGCACCACTTTTCAATTTAGGGGTTGATTTTAAGGGGTTTTTTAGCAACATTATATATTTTTACCACCATGGTTGCAAAAGATTGTAATTTTAACCCTAAAACAAAACAAACAAACAATAGGTGCTACAAGTAGCACTACTTTTCAATTCAGGGGTTGGTTTTCAATTTTTTATGCAAAAATATGGGTTTTTAGGGCTAAAGTTATTGCTTTAAGGTCACAATTATTGTCAAGTCAACAACTATGTTTCATATGTGTTGAATCATGATACCCCGATAATCACTTGGTTCATTCTGAACCCAAAATTTGTAAATAGGATAAAGGATATGAGAAGTCTAGAAGGAAGGAAATCCAAAGGAAACAATGTCATTAAAATGCTACATAATATGAGCAATGGAGACCATTTTGTTATGTTTAAAGAATTCATATTTCAACAATGAAGACCATTTTGTTATGGTTAAAGAATTCAGATTTCAAGCCTTTTGTGTATTGAGCTTTAGTGGATTGGAGTTTGAATATGGCTTGCATGATAATGTGATCATGAAAGAAATGGTAATTAGATGGCTCGGGATTGACAATGTTAGGTGGTTGGTTGGGTACATTAAACAATGATGTGGTGTAGTTAAGTCAAGTTTCAAGATTAGTGATGGTGCAAGGGGACTTTTTCGATAAGAATATTCTCCAAAAGGATTTTTAGTGGAGTCTATGCTATCGAAATATCTAGTTTTGTTTGCATAGGAGATATGGGGGTTCATTGTTCCTAAGTATACTTACATAGACGTTTGAGCTAGCTTGGTTTCAATGGGTCAATGGAAGAGAGTATATTCCAATAACCAATGGAGGTTTTTGCAATTTGTATCAAACCATGAGTTTCAAGTGCAAGAGCCATGCAAATAGTGAGGATGGAGTTGTAGATGGAATGGGGAATAACATCTAAATTTGTCCACCAAATAGCTTAGGAGAAGAGATTCACTCTCTTTATCGGATCTCAAGTTTTTTAAATGAGGATAAGATTAGTTTCTTATTATCATAAATGGAATGATCAAAGTGGATGGTAAGGGATCAAGGTGGGTCAAAGTGGTAGGACCCAAATGTTGTTGGTTTATAGGGCTCTGAAAGGATATCATTACATGATAGGTTAAGGGGCAGGGGATAGTGGACACTTGAAAATCAAGGATATTTGAAGAAAATACTCATTACCCAACACATAATCAACCACACTGGCTCCTCTAGCAAAAGGAAGGCAAGTGTACCCACTTGAATGAGGGAAAGGCTTAGTACCATTAATAATGTCCATCTCATAAGAATTTCCTATCCTAAAAAGACCAGGAGTTTTCCATAGGTGTTGATAGTAAAACCAACTGATCTTTTGTTGAGTCCCTTCTCTTAGTTATCAATTGTTATGAACATAATATATAATAATAAATATAAATACATTATAATAGTTAATGAATAATTAATGAAGAGACACCTTCCCAATGAAAGGTCACGTCTCTTCATGGAAGGGCACCCNTGTGTGGGTATATAAGGCCCTCATTCTTATTGTATCTCATCATCTCATATTCATATACATTATTATTTAATATATTATCCTTTATGGATTATATCATGTTGTCCTACCTACATTGGGTGTTTACCTGGTGAACCGTCTTGGTTCACCATAGTGGTATCAGAGCTTCGTCTTGATCCGGCTTTTGGCCATAAACATATTTTCTCTAAATTTTTTGGTCCTTGACCATAATTGGCCCTTGGCCATTTGAATTCTAAAATTTCCGCTACAGAATACAATATTGAAGAAAAATAAACTATTACCCAAAAATTAAGTAAAAAATTAAAAAATAAAATAAAGAGATTCCTTCCACCTTGCATTAACAAGAATATTGAAAAGAAAGAAAGTATAAAATAATGGTTTAAACTACCATAGATTTTCCAGTAAATTCAATCTCTCTTACTTCAATACAAGAATTAAATATCTCTATTGTGGAAATTCACTTACAAGAATTTTTTGAACGAGAAGTTTTCATTTCCATTAAGAAAAAAAAAAGTTATGAAAAAAAAAGTATATATATATATATATGATAAAAATTAATAAAGAATATATATATAAGGAAAAAGAAAAGAATATTTGTTTTCCTATTATAAATAAAAATAAAAGAATAAAAATAAAATATTATTACTAGCCAATGTGTACATCAATATCCACTATTTACAACTATGCAACCACAAGTTATTCTGTACAACATTTTTCGTACGATTAAGTGCAGTAATTCTCCTGTTCATTATACCAATCAATACAATTGTCATAGAAGTAAAAGGGTAAATTGCCATTGTTTAACAAAGAGACGTGACCTTTCATTGGGAAGGTGTACTTCATTAATTATTCATTAACTATTATAATGTATTTATATTTATTATTATATATTATGTTCCTAACATTAACTATGTGAAACATCAAAGGGCCTAAGTACAAATCATGGTTGGAACACTCAATCTAGTTAATTTGGGCATTGAAGTCACCTAGAATAAGAATGTCTCCTCAAACAACGAACTTCTGGACCTTAAGCTACAAATTTGCATAAGGAGAGTTGATGTCCAAAGAAATAGAATGTGTGGGATGGGGGAAGTTCACATCGCAATGAATAGATTCTTTAGTGGAGATTTCCTCTCTAAAGAAATAAAAAAGAACCTAGGAAACATATATGAACCTTCTACACATATATAATGGGAGAATTGCTCCTGAAATGGAAAGTACCCCACCTAAGCCTTTAGTTCCATGGCTAAGCTCTAGTCTATGTACCAAAATTTAAGAGTACCTTGTGAAGTTGGGTAATAATTTATTTTTGGTGTCATGTTTTCATGAGAAAAAATATATTTCATGAATCATGTCACTGGATGAAACTAGAGAGAAAAAGAGAAAATCATTGAAATTTTACACTACAATTATGTGACACTAAGGCTTCATGGTATGACACTAAGACGAGCTAGATGGAATGGGATAAGGCTTATACCACCCTATCATAGGTGAGTGTCTAACCAAAATCATACCATTACAGATCACAACTTATTTCCCTATTTCTTGCCTCAAATATTGTCTCTATTATCTGAGTTTTTCTTGTTGAAGTTCAATTTCATCCAAGTAGATTTTGTCTAGTCAATTGAGCATCATTTTTTTATTTCATCTTAGAACCTCTAGTATTTCTTATATTGTGTGAAAGTGTGCATTCCATAGGTCGTCTTGGTTGAACCAAACTCTGTTTGAAGCAATAGTGGCTGAAATTAGATATGATAAGAGGACAAATAAAAAGGAAGATAAAGGGGTTTGGAAAAACATAGCTCTTAGAAAGTGGTAACTCAAGAGAAATTGCATCCTCCACAAAGAAGCACATAGAAATGGATTCAATGACACCATAAGCCATGAAGTAATCCCATCATGTACTATTATCATACTTACTCTTGAAGGGTTCTTTTCTTTCACTATTTCCCTCGGGACCAATCCCCCTACCTAGGTCTTTTCGTTCATTGTTTCCCTCGGGACCTATCCCTCTACTTGGGTCTTTTATTTCATTGTTTTGGTTGGCACACCTAATAGGGTTTGATGAAGGCCCTCCCATATTTGAACTTTCCAACTTACATAAAGTCTTTAGTCGGGATGATACTTGAAGGGGATACTGAAGTGAATTATTCATGTGGCTTATATCTTAAGTAACAACTTACTTTGCGTGATTTAAGGACTAGTATATCTTATGAACATTGGTTTACTTGATTTCATATTCTATTTTTATTTGGATGCCCATGACATGGTTCTTTGAAGGACGCCTCGGGATTTCACCCAGTACGGTGTGCCTTTATTGCAGAATATGACACGTGTGATGCAGAGCAGTGAGTCACCCAGTGACTTGACACATTCATACATGGGTTCTCACATATTTAGGACATTGGATGATGGATAGATGGGTTTGAGTTTTAAAAGATTTGGTCATGGTGGCAAAAAGATGGGCAAAAATCCACACCCTGGTCTCTACACCCCAGAGGCTATCTTGCACTAGATGGAGGATGTTTCACATGGAGATGATTGGGGGATGTACAACCTTCTCCTCTTCAGACTCCACCCCTTGCACCTTGGACGTTGGGCATTTAGAGGATGATGTCATGCTAGGGTTTGATGTATGATGATGGGGTTTGTTGCCACTTGGATGCTAGTGATGAATTGGATATGGGTGTAACATTCTCCCACCACCTTTTCACCTTAGGGGATGACACATGGTCTAGGATAATCTCTCCTATCCCATTGGGGGCATGATGTCACCACATGTGTGGCCATTTTTGTATTTTTTTTTTGCATTTTGATATTTTTAAAGGAAAATCTGAGGGATCGACCTCACCAAGGTACATGTATTTTCATATTGGTGACTTTTGGATCACTAGGGTTCCCTTATAAATAAGGCTAGTTCTCCTCTCATTTTGGATCATCACTTCCTCACTCATTTGAGGTAGGGTAACTCTACCAAATTTCGCTATTTCTCTCTCTCGTCTCTTGATCTCATGCACTATCTTAGAGGAGGATATTTTGTGGATGTGCTTTGCTTACTTGGATGATGTATTGTTGCAACTAGGGTTTTGTCAAGCCTAGCAATTGGGAGAAGCAATTTATGCAATTTCATGTCATTTGCTAATGGTTAAAGTGTTAATTACTATCTTGTTGCATGTTACTTTGTCTTGTTGAATCCCTAGGAAGGAGACATAAATGTTTCTCTCATTCATAATTCTTTATTGTCCAAGTTTTGTGAAAGCATCCTTTGCTAGGGTTAATAACCTAAGGCCCAAGAGTGTTTGCACCTTAGGGTTTTAATCTTAGCCTTTGATCCCAAACCTAGTTAACTTAGAAGAAGGAAAACAACACCTAGGGCCCAAGAGTATTTGTACCCTAGGAACCATTTTCTTGAAGGTTTAGTCCTAAGGCCCAAGAGGGTTTTCACCTTAGGTTTTAAACATCACTCTTCTTATTCACCTAGTTCAATCTTCAAGGTTGTGCATGTTTAACTCCATAAGCCCTAGAGGACAAAAACACTAGTCTAGAGTTGTTCTTGTGGTGAAAGTAGCATTTAAAATTAGTGTTCTCTCTCTCAACAATCCTACTAACTTCCCTAACCCTAGATTTAGAAAACAAATGTTATTTATTGTTTTTGTTACAAAATTTTACTATTGCCACTGATTTTTTACATTAAATTGATGCATACATACTTGGAAAAGTGGCTTAAGACACTCAGAAATTTCATCTAGCAATTGGATAATATTGTACATGTTAAAGATTTGTTTTTCATGCTAAATTGCTATGTTTCTTAGTACTATTTCTTGTTGTTGTTGAAAAATATTAATTGTTGTTGTATAATTGTTCATTGTTGTAATTTTGTAACATCCATTGAATTGATTGATCATCTAGTGTCTAAGAGGTCATTATTGAGCTATATAGCTTGGTGATTGTCTATATTATGCTTCAAATTGTCTATTATCTCGTACAGGTGAAACAATTACCTCGTTACCTTTGTTTCCTGATCCAGATTTGGATCCAGGAGCTTGATGGGGTTCAGAAAGGCCTAAAACTAAAATTCTCATAATGGCTTCAAAACAGACGTGTGTGTAGGACTCGTTGATATGAACCCAACACAACTTGAACGGGCTCAAATGAGATTCGTATGCTCCAGATATGGTGATCTGTTCATTTGGCCAAACAGGCAAAAAATGATGATTGTACAGTTCGTACAGTGCCACGTGGCAGCTGACTGTATAGTCCGTACAATGCCACGTGGAAACTGACTGTACAGGTCATATGGCCATAAAGCTAATGTGGTAGGTACAGTTGGCACTAACGTGGAAAGCACAGTTGGCACTAATGTGGCAAGTTGACTGGGCGTACAAGTGGACCAATCAGGAAGTGACACATGTCCCCACTGCAAGGGTGACATGTGGCACGTTCGTACGATGACATGTGGCAATTACAGGGCAGGTGACTGGGTTGATAGCTCAGCAGATAGGTAGACCATTAGGCATTTGACACCTTGCATCATATTTGGACGAGTGGTGAGGTGCCACGTGGCCCAAACATGGGCTGCCACGTGGCACCCATTTGTTGATTGTTTGGTGGTGTAAAATTTGTTTGGAGTTTATGAGGTTCGAACCGTGGACCTCTGGTGGGTGCCAACCAGGGGCATAACCGTGGCCTTTTTAATCAGGGGCTCAATTGTTGACAAAGCATGTGGGTGTATAGGCGTTGGGCCACATGGTCATGCCACAGGACGAGGAACGAAGATCCAAGGAGCTAGCGCGCTAGGTGTTAGCGCCTGGCCACATGGTGGGTCTCCATATGCCCAAGGGCCAATGCATAAGGGGATGCACCCAATATTAGCTATAAAGTGGGTTTTTCACTTTAATATAGTGATTTTTATTGATTTATAGGCCTGTTTTTGGAGATTTTGGTCATTTTTTGGGGGATATTAGGCCCTTTTTGAGGCCAGATCTTGGGGAGAAGTTGGGATATGGCTACCAACTTCATATCTATATAAACCAGGTATTTTTTAGGCCATGGGAGGAAGTTTAGAACAATTTTATGTTGCCAAAATATTGAGCCAAAGCCATTGTCATGCAGGGAAGCTATTGAGGAGTGCACCTTTGCGGGCCATTTATGGGAGCTTCGTTCATCTGATTTGAGTCCCATCAATTTTGATGGGTTCATGAGATCTGGTAGAACATGACCAACTCGTATTTTTAATTCATTGGAACTTTCATGATGTACTTGAAAATCTTTGAACAGAAATAAGAAAGCCCACTGAGACAAGTCCCAGAGACGTAGGCGAGATTGCCGAACTTCGTTTTCACATTGGTGTTTATGGTTTGTTGTTGTTTATGCTTCATTTCATATCTGTATATGTGTATATGTATGTTATTCTTTCTCATCATTTCTTCCTCTTTTATTCAGCTTCCTAAATGGTTAATAAACACATGCATTAATAACTCAACCATTGTCATTTAAAAGATTTTTTCGGATCATTTCCTCTCCTAGACCTAGAACTAAACTTCAGGTGACCAAGATAGGGGGTTGTAGGCTCAAATAATATTGTTATTTGATCTATTGATTTCAGCATGAAAGCCTCCCTTGTGGTGGAGCTCCTTCCATCACTAAAATCAGGGAAGTCTCTACTTAGGTGATAGTGGTAGACACTTCCAATTGTTACACAAGATTGGGATCTTGTGGAGGGATTTGTACAAGTAAAAATCCTATGATAACATGCAATAAAACTTAGGTTTTAGCTTGTTCTTACCCTATTGTTGAAAATTTTCCTACTTGTAGGGTTGCATCCTCACAATTTCAAAGTTCGAAGTTCAAAGTTCTTGAAAGGTATTGGTCAATTTATTGCTTCATCTTATTTATTTTCATGGGCAACTTATCTTTTAGGATGTTCAATATGGTTTGCATTTATTCAAAAAAATTGGTGGTTGTAAGGACTTCAATGTTTTGAATAACCCAATCCTCAAGGGATGGACATCCATAGCCATAGAATTCTTTAAAGGAAGTCATTTTGGTCATTGAGTGATATGTATTATTATACCAGTATTCTTCCAAATTCAACCACTTTTTCCATTTTGATTGTTTATCCCCTATTGTACATCTAAATATACTGCTATGGGAACTTATTAATCACCTATATGTGCCCATAAATCCGAGGGTGGTAGGCAATGCTCATATGAAAGTGAACCCTACTAATTTGAAAAGCTCTTGCCAAAAATGACTTACAAACTTGGGATCTTGATCATTAATGATGTAGCAAGAGAGACCATGGAGCTTATAGATGAGCTTGAAGAATAAACCAGCAATTTCAAAAGTCGTAAACTTGGTAGTCAATTATTCCTCTTTTCTTGTGATTATCTGAAATAAGAGTTTTCCCATGGGCCACAATCCAACTTAAAATGTTGATCTTCGATAGCCCATTACTGCTCCAAATTTTATTCCAAATTGAAGCTTAGGGAGGAAGAGGAGATTAATCTAGTTTTGCAAGATAGGTAGCCTTCATAGAGAAGGTCGAGTCCCCCCATCCCCTTATATCCTTCTCATTTTTATGTCTAGGGGAGAAACTAGACAATGATTGAACAAAAATTATCACAAGGGGACCAAGGGGGTGCTCCAAGGTTCTAGCCAATCCAGTCCCCATTGAATTCATCCCATTATGAGATATCATATATGGTATGAAAATTCTAAATTTCCATCCAAGCCCTTAGAGGTGTCAATTCTTCCCTTAGGGGAAATTCGAGATTCCCATAAATACCGTCCTCCCATATCTTGAACATTTTCCCATTTCCTGGCACCCAAGTGAGCTTGTCTGTAATGAGACGGATAAATTGTTTCAAAATATTTTGAAATGGGGATCATTTAAACTATTTTAATGGGAGTTATACACATACTAACTCAGATCCTTTGAATTTTCTTTTTCCATAGAACCTTTTTCCACCATTCCAATTTTTCAAAAATTATCCTCCAAGACATCTTTTCCCCCATTGTCGCATTCATCAATGTTGGGTCTCTTATTCCAAGTCATCCTTGATCCTTTGGGTTTCTAACCATTTTCAAATTGACAAGATGATATTTTTTCTCCTTGGACCAACCTCCTTTCCATAGAAACTTCCTGATGTGCATTGAAATCTAGTTTGTGATGAATTGGGGTGCCAAGAGGGAATAAAATTGATAAAGGTGGAGGGCCGGTAACACCGCCTTGATTAACACCACCCGACTGATTAGGTTGAGCCATTGAGCACCCCATTGATCAAATTTAGAGTTCATTTTTTCTAGAATACTCTTCCAAATCTGAGAGGAAGATCTGCTTAAGGAGATGGGGATACCCAAGTATTGAAAACGGGTCCATTTCTCATCCAAGGGAAACTAAAATATTCTAGAGATTGTTTGCATAACTTGTGAATTATTGTTCCAACCATATATTTGACATTTCCTTCGATCGAGAGAACATCTAAAAGAATCTAGAAAAGAGTCTAATATTTTATTGAAATGTGTGGCTATGATTTGGGAAGCTCCATCCATTAACAATGTGTCATCTGCAAACTAAGAATGGTTTATTTTTTTGAGTCCTCTAACCATTTTCACCCCTGGAAGATTCCCCACTATCCTTTCAAATTTCAATGCGTGGCTTAAATAGTCAGGCAAAAGGATAAAAAGTAGGGGTGACAAAGGACACCATTGTCTCAACCCTCTACTACTCTTAAAAAGAAGGAAGCCTGACCATTAATGAGGGAGTAAATCCACAACAAGATGATGCATGAGGATACCACTAAACAAAAGATGAGATGAAACCAAAATTTTCCAAAACCTGAAAAAGAAAAGAATGCCTGACATGGTCAAAAGCGTTGTCCATGTCCAGATTTATTACCATTCTTTTTTCCCCCACTGCTTGATTGGAATGTATGGATTCTTGCATTAAAACAATGTTATTGAAAATTTTCCTATTTTGCATAAAGCCACCTTGGTTAGCAGAAATAATCCCAAGCACTAAATTTATAATACAAACAACAATGATTTTAGTCATGATTTTATACGAAGCATTACAAAGAGATATCTAGGTCTAAATATAGAAAAGGAGGAGGGATTCGGTTCTTTGGGGATAAGTTTTAAGAAGGAAGAGTTCATATTGTCACTAATTTTACAACATCAATGAGCATACTACACCATTCTTATAAGATCATGTTTAATAAGGTCCCGAAATTCCTTGTAAAAAGATATGGAGAACCCATCTGAACCTAGTACTTTGTCTAGCTCCAAGCTCCAAATCACCTTCCTTATTTCTTCCTTCTCAACAGGCCCAATTAGATATTTGTTCTCATCATTTGTTATATTTTTTAGAATATTCTCCAACATCTCATCCACATTATTGTTATCTACTTCTCTTTGTTGAGTGAAGAGGTTTTGGAAATGTTGTTTAGTTTCCTCCTTTAGTTCCCCGAAATATGATATTTTGGTTTCGTCTTCTAAGGTAATATCCTTCACATTGTTCCTTGATAGTGAAGCCTTGGCCTACTTGTGAAAAACTATTGTGTTCATGTCATCTATGATGAGCCATAGATTGTGGGATTTTATATGCCAATGCTCCTCTTCTAGTTTCTTAGCCTTGGTAAGTTACTTCTGCTTCTCCAAATTTGCCTCTTCCTCCTGCAATTGTTGTGTGAATTTTGTGTTATCCATTTTTAGTTGCACCTCCTCTAGTTTAGATATGATCTTCTCTTTTTCAACAACTAGTGAGGTGAAAAAAAATCATTGGCCCATTCCTTCAAGGATCTCTTGACTAGTTTAAGTTTTTGTTTCCATATGTAAATTGGTGTGCCAGGGATCCTTGTTTTCCACGCTTGGTTAAATAATTCAACAACACTCTTGGATTTCATCCATAGGGGATTAAACTTGAAGCCTAGTGGTATATAGTATGGATTTTCCTTAAAATGAAGAGAAATAGGTTTTTGGTCTGAGGTGCTTACAGAAAGAATTTTGGACTTGAAGGCTTGGTCATGTATAAGGAGGTCGCTACGAACCAAAAATATGTCTAATATAGTTGAAATATGTCCCAGTTTTGATCTCATGTACCTCCCTTTAATAGGTTTTATTTCAAGGAGATCCTAATAAACTATCATCTCCTCCATCTTCTCTCTGAAAATATCTCGGACAATGATTTCACCGCTTTTCTCTAAACTGTGAATGGTTACATTAAATTTTCCGGCTATGATGCAATCCTTAGTGACCTCGATTTCTTTAATATTGAGAATGGAACACCAACATATATCTTTCTCCATATAACTTATAATCATGTAAATGTTTAAGATATATATTATCTTACCGATTTGTTTGAATTGAACTTGGTGAGAATCCAATTTTGGGTTTGAAAGGAGAGTTCCAGAATTACCTCCTACATGTTCCAAAGGGTGCATATTCCCCCAAATTCCCCTCTTGAATATTTCTCTATTCCTCCACTACCTTTCCATAACCATTTCTCGATTTTGATTGCTTCCAAAGCTTGCATTTTAGTCTTCTGGAGCAGGACAATAAAGGGATTTTTCGACTTAATTATGTCTTGTATCGTAGTTTCTTTTGGGTTAGTGCCCAACCCCCTGCAATTCTAGGAGACTAATGGCATTATTTGTACGATTGAGAGGATCCCTCTCTTGGTGTTATACTAGTTCCTCGTGCTTTCAAGGGTTTTTTATAACCTCCTATCATTCTTTCAAGGGTTTGTTGGGAACCCATCATTATTTACTTATTCACCTTCTCCTCCCTCAAGATTCTAGTGATCTTTCTTCCATATATCCATGACAAATTCTCCTCCGATGCCCTATATTCTATTTCATCATGTATAGAATCTGTTGCCTCTGTATCTCTAGATTTTTGTTTTGGAAATGCAATTTCTACATCTTCCATTCCAAGCTTAGGTTTTTCTATGTCTTCCCTTTGCATTTCTAATACTTCCTTGTTTCCTATATCACCATGAGTTCCATATGAATTCCCAAGCTGTTTCCCATTAGAAATGTAAGTTGTATTTTGGACTAAAGGTGTCTCCCTAGAAGCTGATTTCCCCTCCATTTTGTTCTAGTTTTTTCCTCTGCTCAATGGATTTATTGGGATCTTCATCATCTAGGGCACTAAAATTGCTATTTATCATGGGAATGTCGTCTAATTTTACTGCAGTTGATGTCCCATGAGGGTTTGATGTGGAACCTTTAACAAAATTGTTTCTTGTAGAGTTCCTACCCACGACTATAGAAGGTCCATTCCTAGAAAGGGATTGGTATCTCACTCCAAAATTGACAGTAGATCTCACCTCCTTGGAGACCAATTTCCATTGTTCTTCATTCCCTATATCATGGTTTTGTTAATTTCCATATTTTTTGCAGTCTTTGGCAAAGTGGATGTATTTGGGACACGATTTTCACTTGAAGGGAAGTTGTTCATAGTCATGTTGTTGTAGGTGCTTCTAGTTGTTTAGCGAGATAATCACTGCCTTAGAAAACCATTTTTCGAAATCTACCTCCACACAAATCCTTGCACAGGAGAACACATTCTCCCTTGGCTCTGCCATGTCTATGTATTTTCCAAGAGTATTATCTATGCAACGAGTGTGTCATCACTCCAACAATGAAGAGGAATATGTGAGAGTTGCACCAAAATTGGAACAACTGAAGTTATATCATTTTCTAGGTTGAAGTAGGGTGACCATATGTTTAGGTACATTCCCCTTGCACCCATAAAGTATAGTCTGCTACAAAATATCAAATCCCTATCTTCCTTAGATTTGAACATAAATACATAGAAGTATCTTCCACACAAAAATTGATGAAGTTTCCCCTTAATGTGAGGCTTCCAAGATTTCTGAACCCAAGCTATCACTGTCTTTGGGGAAGGCCATATCCCCATAAATTTCCCAACCAAACCCCAATTTTCTAAAGTGAGGGATTTGCGTCTCAACAAGATTAGGGGGAGTTTTGTTTTTGGTATTTCCTCTATCCTCTTCAAAAATAAAGTTGGCTAAGCCCTAGAAATTTTACCATAAGATATCATTCAAGAAAGGAATTGTTAAGGATGGGGTTCTCTTTGATGTCAAGACTCATGAATGGAAGCATCAATCAAAGTTGAAAACATAGATTTGTCTTAATAACACTAACAAGATTGTTATTGAGAGGGTTAAAAGTTCACTACAGATGATTTAWTTCTTAATCTTGACTTAGCTTCCCTAGCTACATGGTGGAGATATTAGAGGTGGAATTATACAAAGGGATTCAAGAAGTATAGGCCAATTGATGGGTATCAATGGTTGAGTTCCCAATTGATGTCAAATGTTCTTCTAAATGAGACTTATTTCTAAGAAGACCATTACATTATTTTAGTTTCAATATGCATGGAAATCATGAGTTGAAGAAAGATTTTTTTGCTAGGTCCTTGATTTTGGGAAGCCTTCCCCTTAACAACAACTAAAGTACTCAATAGTTTACCCAATCTAAGTTTTATTTTTGTCGTAAAGATGAAATAGTAAAACACATGCTTGGTTATGTCCTTTTTCAAAGTTAGTTTAAGAATGGGCTTCAAACTTTTCTTGTGAGCTTATCCTTGCTTCCATCACTTGGAAGTATCCCCTCTTTGGTGAAAATCTCTTATAGGTCATTGAGGTTCATCAAACATGAACAAAGCTCTTGTTTTTTTATGGAAAAATGGGAATGAATATGTATTTAAAAATACTCAAATTTTCAACTAAATATCTAGTTTTTGTGGGCCATGTACATATAGTTTTTATTAATAATATTTAAAGAAGACATTGTATTTAAAAAAAGTGTTTCTAACTTTATTTCTTTATCCATGGTTAATAAACTTTAATAAAAAAATGCAGGGTGGCAGGAGCGGGAGGGGTCATCATTTTCTCACGAGGAAATCAAACACTCACCTTCCACTGGAGCCTCAGAATTGCTTCAAATAATCAAGCCGAACCTTATGCTCTGTATCAAGGCCTTATCCTCGCCAAAAATGTGAACATCCACTCCCTTTCGGTCATTGGTGACTCTAAGATAATCATAAATCATGCCCGCAAAGGCTCCCACCCCCCGAATATCCACTTAAATGCCATATTCCAAGGAATCTCGACAATTACCAAACACTTCTGCAATGTTTCCTTTTTTCATGTTCTTAGACGCAATAATCAAAAGGCTGATACTCAAGTGAATCTGGCAATCACTCTGGAACTAGGTTCGTTAGTTGTCAATGGACTCATGCAAATTAGGCCTATCCCATGATCCAGTCACCCTTTCGACAACTGGTGACCAGCTGACATGTTCGCTCATATTGACACTTGGACTATGAATTTGGCCACCAGCATGAATCCTTCATGTCTCAACATCTCCCCTTTGACTCCATCACTTGGCCCTTGGATCCAGGCCCTCACATTGTTATACCTCACCTCTCACCACCTTGACGCTCCCTTCTTCACCTCAACGCGTGCCACTCCTTACACACCCTCCATCTCCCCTAGCTTAGGAAGTCACTTCGACACTCTTCCAGCTATTTCAGATCACGATAACAAGACCTGGAGGGGGACGAATTCACTCAGCATGACTAAATGGGAGTACTATCCATTTAATTTGGGAAATGCGAGCAGTACCAGGATCAGCAGAGGGCACGATAGAAGCTCGTGTGGACATCCAAAAACAGGTAAACAAAATTGTCCTTTTAATCTTGCGCAGATGATGGAACATATCAGAATACGCATGGCGCATTACTTGGGCCTATTCCATACTCTGCATAAGAGAGAGAACTCTGCCCCTCCTCCAATCGCAGATATCGGCTCTTGCATAATTCAGACAGGCAACGAAAGAAATTTCAGCAAAATGAGAAGAAGCACAGGCAGTGAGCGCGACATCTCAATGGAAGAACATGAGGAATTGGTTAATACGGTGCAAAATCTGCAAATTCAACTCAGAGCCCTCTCATCTCAAGTCTTAACCATAATGAAAATCACCATCCAGCACCGGGTAGAGCATCAGCGGAGAAAGGACGAATGCGAGGCACTAAGGCATCATATAGAAATTCTTCAGTTTGGGGCTGGACCTGCTTCACCTTCGGCTTCCTCGACATCTTCTACAACCATCTCAGATGAAGCCTCTTCTCCTGGACCCCGACCGCGACTGGACCTAAATCTGAGGCTATCAGCAGAAGGAGAACCTCCAGCACCGGACGAGAACAATATTTAAGTGTATGCTTTGTTTAACAGTTTTTTTGTTAGGCTCCTATTGCTTGATCTTTACTGTAAAATCTTTGGTCGTCTCTAGAATAGTATAAAGTCTTGCCTCCGCTCGCCACATACCTACTAGGAGCTTACAGGGAGGTCACTTTTGTAATTACAAGTGCTACAAATCAATTTTTCTACTTCTCTTGTAATTATTTACAACTCTTTTAATATAAATTTTCTCTGGTTTTTGTTAAAAAAAATTAATAAAAACTCATTTAGATTTATTTTAACTATAAACAATAGAGAAAGATTTATTTTTATTTTTTTTAATTTCTTAGAAAAAAATTTATTTTAATTTTTATTTTATAACACATTTTACTTAACTTATATAATAAACTTTTTGCTATAATTAATTTCATACAACTATAAAAATAAATTAAAATCAAACTTAATAATTAATAAATTTATTTTTAATAACTATAATATATTAATAATTAATAAATTTATTTTTAATAACTATAATATATTAATTTTTTTATAAAAACTATTCTATATAATAAAAATTAAATTAAAAAAAAAAAAAAACATCTTATAAAGAGAGATTTATCTTAAGAATATCTTATGAAGATAAATTTATCTTAAATCTTTGAAATTTTTATGAAATTTTTATTTTTATTTATTTTTAATCAATTACTAATTTATTATTTAAATATTATTTTATTTTTACATTTGATTTTGATTTTGTCAAAACCTTTACTAAATAAATAAGTGCAACAAAGCTTCTTATATTGCCTCCTAATAATGATGATATGTAGTTAAGAGCCTACTTTATAATAGTATGAAAATATAAACATTCTTTTGAACACTGGTAGGATGAATGGAGCTGAAATGGGAATGAGATGAAGTGAAAAAAGTTAGAAAATACTGATGGACCCACTTCACTTCCATTAATACTTGTCCAGATTATTTACTTATAAATATTTCTATTTTTAAAAGTACTAATATGTTGGATACATATATATGTTTATGTACCCAACAAGAGTCTAGAAAATGCCCTCATAGCAACCTCTAATTTTAAACAACAATTAGAGAGAAGAAACCATATGGAAAAAAATGGCTAAACACATTTTTATAGGCCAATTTTGTATTAATTAAATATAATTATAATTTTACAAAAAATATATATCCAATCTCAGTGAACAATAAATTATGATATTATCTTGATTTCGTTCTAAAATTTCTCACTCATATTAATCACCAAATTTAAGTGTTCCCATCTTAATCATAATTGTAATCAATAACCATTCAACTAAAATTTTGGTAGTTTTTAAATGAGATGTTGAACTATTTACTTAACTAAAATTTTGGTAGTTTTTAAATGAGATGTTGAACTATTTACTTAATCCAGAGCCATTCAATTTTTATTTGACTCTCTAAAGTGCATTATTGTTCAGTCGATRATGGTGATTGTATTTAAAGGAATTCTTCAAGTCCCAAGGTGGTAGATTGGACTATGTAAGGAAGGTCTCATCATTCARTGGCTACCCCAAACATGGGTGTTAGCTAGCAGTCTAGTAGGTGATTGTAYTTAAAAGAATTCTTCAAGTCCCAAAGTGGTAGATTGGACTATGTAAGGAAGGTCTCATCATTCAGTGGCTACCCCCAAACATGGCTACCCCCAAACATGGGCGTTAGCTAGCAGTCTAAACATGGCTACCCCCAAACATGGGCGTTAGCTAGCAGTCTAGTAGGTGTCGAATTTATTTCGATTAGTAATCACTAAGATAAGATATCAATAGCAAATTTGACAATTAATTTTAAACCTAGAATTAAATGAGGCTTCAAAAAAAATATAAATTTATGAACTAATCAAATATGAGAAAAATATTTTTTTTTATTATATAAAAAAATATTTTTTATTTATTTAGTATGTTCAACATAAAATTTGAATCAAAATTTTTAATTCAAACTAAAAGTAATGTGAAATTCAAAACTAACTCATCCCTAAAACATAAAACAAAATATTTAAATAATATAAATTATAGCTATATATATTAAAAATAAAATAAAATAATTAAAATAATAAATAAATAAAACATTTAAATAATATAAACTATAGTTATGTATATATAATTTGAGTGGGCTTAATGGTTAAGAACATGTGTTTCTTCCTAAGAGGTCACAAGTTCAAATTAAGAGAGGGTAGGGTATGTATATCTTCATAGACTTTACCACTCAAATCAATAAGTAGTTAAAAATAGATTATTATTATTATTAAAATATTAAAACTAAAAATTATTTATTAGTGAATGTATTCTCTTTTGCTTTAAAATAACTTTGCACATCCATAAAACATGTCTATTGGAATGATACACATATAATAATAATTAATTATTGAATTTTACATAGATCTAGCTTGCAATTAACAAAACCTCATTACACAATAATTTTTTAATTTAAATATTTATATTTATATATTATAAAACTATCATGTATTTTTTGTATTTATATATTATAAAACTATCATGTATTTTTTGTATTTATATATTATAAAACTCTCATATATTTTCCAACCACTATAGGATCCACCATCAAAAATAATGGTCCATTATTGATCATGATGGCATGGTGTGGAATATTAAACCAATAATGGAATATTTTTTTTTTCATTTTTCACATCGTAATCATAACGATGAATGGAGTCGTCGTAGATGATTAATCTAGCTGGATAGAAAAAAATTGAAGTTTGATCCAAACTGCTAGAAAAGGATTTGGTGGGCAGTTTTTAAAAAGAATTAAAAATCTGATTTCCATGTTGCAGTGAGTCTGTCTGTTGGTTTTTTCTCTGTGTATTTTGTGTATGGTTGTTGAATCTGTGTCTGTTGTGGATGGGCATGCCCATTGTTATTGTTCTATTGTTAGTTTTTATTTTTATTTTTTGTGTGT
>ML818303.1:72728-83931 GCA_009831015.1 Picea engelmannii | reverse complement strand
GAATAGTAAATGAATAATATGATGAATGAATGAAGAAGCTAGAATACACTCCCATATCCCCACTCATTCCTGCAAGCACTTGAGCATTGCAGTCACCCATAGAACTATCTTGGGTGAGACTGCGCAGTGCACTCTATGTGTTGTCTTGCCTTCTGGTTTATCGGGAGGGTCGATAGTTTTAGAGGGTTTTGTTGGAAACCTGATCAGATCTAAACCCGGGTCATCCCAAGAAGTAAAAGAGAGAGATTAAACCCAACAGTGGTGCAGGATGTAGAGAAGAGAGTTGGTGTACTTTAGATTGTTGTGTGTTGAGAAACCTTGAGACTTGAGTGCTAACTTGTTTGGGAAGCTAAGTGTCCTCCAGGAACCTATCCCTGTGCATTTATAGCCTTGGCTCGGGGTTGACCTGTTGTTGAGATTTGAAACAACAATTTTTATGGTTGGGAAGAACGTCATTGGTTTGCAGCTAGTCGGTGATTGGTTTTATTAAAGATAAGTGCTCTTTGTCATATGTTTCTATGCTTGTATGTTTATTTTCGTTGTGTATTAATTATTATCTTTAAGATTCGTATTTATAATATGCATGCTTGCTGGTTATTTTTTTGCATGACATATTGTTCATTTCTTTTATGTTGTAGAATGAATCTTTATTATTGCACATGAGTCTTTCATGCTTCTTTGTCAATTAAATGCTATCAAAATTTGAAATTAGTTTTGAAGTGTGTTTTTGGAGTAGCGTGACCAACCTGTGGGTGGTTGGGCACGTTACACTTACACTTGACCTAGTTGCAACTAGGGAAGTTTTATTTGTTGTAGGTGGGGTTCATATTGGTTTTCCATAAGAGAAAGCTATTTTTTATTGTTCTTAACATATTGATGAGTTTCATGTTCCTCCCATGCCAAAATTTGAGAATGTTGTTACAAATGATATTGTTGTTTTTATACCGAGTTTTTCTACTACTGTAAGTGAACCAAAACGTAAGACTACATCCTTTGATCATCCATCATAGAAAGTTGGGCCCTATCATTATCCTCATCATAAAAATCGAAGGAATGACAATCATGGTTAGATCTTTGTAGAAGAGACATGAAAGATAGAACCATGGACGAGTGCCAACTACCAGGTAGATTGTGGTTGTATTGATGGATGATCATGGGATCATTTGACCATATGTTTGAGGACTTCATATTGTTGTGTATAATCAACTATACAATCATGTAAAATTCTTATAACATACTGATTATTTCCTTGGAAGTGTTCGATTGACGGTCGACCCAACATGACAAGAGACTGGAGTTTCTACTGGGATATTGGTCGATTGAGGTTTGATCAGATATAATGGTCGACTGTGTATTCGTTGACTAAAATTTCAACTAGCTATTGTTCGTGCACTGGTGTTTTCAACTTGTGTTTTTGTTGATGCTTATAGATCCCCACAATTGTGTTTAAGGGGGGGAGTAATTGAAGTTGTTGTTGTTTAAACCCAACTTATGTCCTCTTGTTGACTCAATTATTTTGAATAGACTTGGCTTGGATAAGACCGAAAAAACCATGTTTGACTATGTTATTGGGGGATGTACTACTACTTATTGTACCTGTTAGCGTCGGAAGTCACTCATGGATTGCTTGCAGGAGCAGAGCTCGACACCCATCAGTTTAATGTCACGGTTTGTTTATAAAGGGGTGACCGAATGGAGATAAAGACTCGAGGAGATATCACTCTAACTCAGGGACTGAGTCTAGCATGTATAGGACGAAGGAGGTCTTGATCTAACTTCAGCCAGTGGGTTGATTAAAAGATGAGCAGGTGGAAGACTTGGTAAGGAAGGTGAACAAACAACTTTGGACAACAGGCTTTCGACAGTTTGCAGAAGAAAGACTCTGAATGCAAGATCTGCTTGGTTCAGGGTCTCAAGAAACTGAAAGGGGACTTGACTGGATCCTCCAATTCCAAGTCACTCAGTGCTGGGAAAATCACAAGAACTTATTAGAGACAGCGCAACCATTACAGTGATCCATTACAACATCATCCTATAACGGCTACAGCTCGATTGGATCCTCCAATTCCGAGTTGTTCTAACACAGTTTAACAAAGACGTAAAAGAAATTGGCATTCATAAGACAAGAAGTCTCAAAAGTTCATACATAACCAGAGTATCAGTGCTTCATTAAAGCTTTACAACCGGGAGCTCTGCTCAACCATCGATGCTCCCAAAAATACAAAAAATTGAGTCTATATACTCAGGGAACTTCACCTCACAGAGGCATGTACAGTTACTCAAAGTCGGGTGTCTCTTCAGTCAAACTCTTACTGATGCCTTCTTTTAAGGGCCATCTTAACTAAGCATGGCTCTTGTAAGGAGAGTAGCTGAGCCATTAAGTGTTGAGCTAGCGTGCACAGACTTCTCTATTGATTTGAAGACTTTAGCATGGTGCCTTTGAGAAAATCGACACACGGGACCTCCTCGGGCAGATGGCTTGCCAAAACCTCCATTCCCTCACTTAATGAATGAGAGGAAGTCTCAACCACCCGCTCTTGTCATCATTTGCTTCAAACGGGGAACAGTATGGATATCGGATCCAATAGCGCTCGGAGACCGCGACGATCCTCTCTGCAACTAAACTCGGCGCCTTCGGCCTTCTTTCTGCAGCTCCTTCTTTTCCTCAAGTGACCACGGGCTGTGACCTTGTGCCTATCTTCAAA
This sequence comes from Picea engelmannii, assembly GCA_009831015.1. NCBI lineage: Eukaryota > Viridiplantae > Streptophyta > Pinopsida > Pinales > Pinaceae > Picea > Picea engelmannii. The sequence goes on along the minus strand of ML818303.1, from coordinate 81,226 downwards.
GGCGCTTTCGGCACCTCGCGTCTCGCGGCTGGGAGGAGGCTGGTCCTCAATATTCAAAGTTGCGAGGGGCGAGGAGGCGAGGAGCCTAATCGCACACCACGTGCCCCTCTGGATGGACGGCTGAGATCATCTCGGCAATACTGTGGGCCTGGGTCCTCGCGACCTCGCAACCTCTCCAGTTGAACCGTCGAGTTTTCTCCCTCCTATTTCGCGAGTCCCCGAGATGCGAGAATTCAACGGAATGCTGACTTTATCTCCAGCCAACGTGTGTCCACCCGTCGACCACGCGGTCCCACCTTATGCTCGGCCACACGTTCACACAAACCGCGGCACTTCGCAACTCGCAAATCCTAATGCCAATACCTCGGGACTTCTCGCAGCGAGATCCCGAGGGCTTCTGCCACCTGTATTCCACTTCACCGCTTCGTTATGGCCACCTGTATTCCAACGGTCGAAATCTCGCAACCTCGCGATCCTCGTGGCCAATTCCTTGGGTATTTTCTTACGAGACTCTGATGCACGATCCCACGTGCGGATCCAACGGTTCTCCTACGATCCGGATCCAACGGTTGTCCTCTTTTCGCTCCTCGCGCCTTCGTGACTTGGAGTACCCAACATTTGGGCTCTCAACCTGCGAACTCCCGAGTTCGCGAGATCTCTCGATCTCCGACACCTGTCCTTCTCAAATGGATGGCTCAAATCTTCTCGCCACTTCGCCGCTCGTGAAGTCGAATGACTTATTCTTCCAACCTCCGATGCCCGAGTCCCTGATGTGGGTAATCTCGTGACAAGCGTCCGCTCCCGAACCAACAGTCCAGATCTGTTCTTCTGTCGATCCGACGGCTGACACCGTTCACCTTTTTAAAACTTCTGCGTTATACTTGGCGTGACTCGGCTGACTGCAATTACCCACCAACCGTTGATTTGCTTCGCGAAATAGACCTTGGATGCTGCCGACGACATTTTTCCCGCTCGCTTGACTTGTTATTTGGAAAAAACAGGGATTCTCCAGTGCTGTACTTGAGCATTTCATGCAACTTGCAGACCCGAATGCTCTAGAGCCTATGACAAGAATTATCGCTAACATTAGGCTCCATAGGGGATAGAGTCGTCCCTGCGATGCTCTAAGAACTCCTTCTGCAGCTCCAGTCGCCTTTCTATTGGACTATGGAGTCACTTATTAGGCCGAAAACATGCAAAAAGAAACTAAACAAAGAACTAAAAGACAATATTTACAAACAGAGGAGTCGTCTAAGGCTCAAATAAAACATTTTTTCAGAAAATGCCCGTTCACTGGGCTATTAAAAAACCTCTTCACCCTCCAGATCCTGCAACCCATAGGTGTTGTTGGAGAGAACCTCAGAGATTTTGAAGGGGCCGATCCAGAGGGCGTCGAACTTGATGTGCTTGCCTTTATCCTGTCTGGGTGCGTCCCACTTAAATACCAAGTCCCCGATCTCGAACTCCTTCTTCCTGACCTTTCTGTCAAAACCCTGTTTGATCTTTTGTTGATGACTGTAGGCCCTATTCATGACCTGCTCTCTAATCTGTTGTATTTCCACCACCTGGTGAATCCTTCTGACCATATTGTCAGGCTCTCCTTTGAGGTCTTGGAAGAACTTTGCCACAGATAAAGCGAGCTGAGTAGGGAAAACAACTTTCGTCCCGTAAACAAGTTGGAAAGGTGAGATGCCCAGGGACTTCTTGGTTGTCACTCGATCAGCCCACAGAGAAAATTTGAGCTTTGAATCCCAGGCCCTTTTATTGTCTTCCAATAATTTCTCAATGAGCTTGATCAAACTTTTATTGGAAGATTCCGCCAGTCCGTTTCCTTGAGGATAATAGGGGGTAGAGTGAATCAGAGAAATCTCAAATTTCTCACAAAACTTGACCAGAGGCTCAGACCTGAAGGGGGCGGCGTTGTTAGTGACAATTCTACTGGGGCAACCAAATCGGGCTATGATGTCTTCTAGGAAACTGATAATCACTTTGTGGGAAGTGCTTCTGGTGGGAATAGCTTCTATCCACTTGGTGAAGTAGTCCGTTGCAGTCAGAATCCATCTGTGTTGGCCACTTGAGGGAGGATGAATTTCTCCGATGAAGTCCAATCCCCACTGCTGGAAGGGTGTTGAGACTACTACAGGCTTTAATGGCAGAGATTTGAGTTGTTGCTTTCCTGAGAACTTCTGGCATTTGATGCAAGCTCTAATTTCTCTGCAGACATCAATGAATAAAGTGGGCCAGTAGTACCCAGCCCGAAGGATCTTATGGGCTGTGGTCTTCCAGAAATGATGACCTCCGCAAAATCCACTGTGGAAGTCAAATGTAACCTGTTGGGCTTCTTATGGGTCCAGGCATCTTAAAAACACCCCTAGAGGGTCCCTCCAGTACAAGGCCTGGTCAATGAGGCAATATCTGACCGCCTTGAGCTTTAAAGTTCTCGCCTTGCTTTTTCCATTCCATCAGGAGGTCTCAATTCTTGCAGAAAATACAAGATATCTTCGTACCAGGGGCATGCTGCTAGTGATAAGGCATTATGGAAATGCTCGTTAGATGACTCAGCTTGCTCGTTGATGAAGTTAATTCCAAAGGCCTTGCAATTGGATTCAGCCAGCAGCTTGGCTAAACCTTGCCCTTTTATCAACTTGGTGGGCTTAATCTCCAGATCGAATTCTAGGATCTTGGCGATCCATTTACCTCTCCTCCCGTCTATATCAGGTTGTATCAGAATGTCCTTCACAGAGGCTGAAGGAACGTATGCAGTGATCTTTGAGTGTAAGACATAGACTCTGAAAGCTTTGAGAGATTTCACCAAGGCATAGGCCTACTTCTCCATGATCTCGTACCGGAGTTCTGCATCTCTCAATGCCTTGCTATAGAAGGCAATAGGTTGCTCTTGCCCTTGATCATTTTTCTGCAACAAGACCGCTGCTAGTGTATCGCAAGAAGCAAAAGAAAAAATCAGGAAATCTTTAGAATAATCAGGACTGATTAGCACAGGTGCCTCAGTCAACGCCTTCTTTATTTAGACAAAAGATTCCTTGGGTTCAGCAGTCCATTTTATTTCATTTCCCTTCCTGAGCATGGTCGTGATGTGTTTCACCAGTTCAGCAAAATTTGAGACAAATCTCCTCAGAAAATTTATCTTCCCCAAAAAGGCCTGAACTTCCTTCTTAGATCTGGGAAGTGACAAGGTCTGAAGTGCTTCCACCCTGCTAGGGTCAATCCTTACTCCTTCTGTAGACACTATATGGCCCAAAAGCTTCCCTTCCTTCATAGCAAACAAAGATTTCTTGGGGTTCAGGGATAGGCCAAACCTCCGACACTTTAGGAAAACCCTTTTCAGATGACAGTGGTGCTCCTTGTCTGTCCTGGAGAAGACTGTGATATCATCCAGATAGATCACCACAAACTGATCCTTCTCTCTGATGAACGCTATGTCCATGACTCACTGAAATGTTTCTCCTGCATTCATCAATCCGAAAGGCATTTTGGCATACATGAATGTGCCCCAGGGAGTGGTGAAGGTTGTCTTCTCTCTGTCCTCAGGCATGACTAATATCTGATTGTAGCCAGAGAAGCCATCGATCATGGATATTCTAGATGCGCCAGTGACCTTTTGCAATATGTGCTCCATGTTGGGCAGAGGATAATTGTCTTTCCTTGAGCTCCTGTTCAGGTTCCTGAAATCAACACAGAGTCTGATTTCACCACTCTTCTTTCTTACCAGGACCAAATTGGCCACCCAATCGGAATATCTCAAGGGGACAATGATTTGGGCATCTAGCAGCTTCTTCACTTCTTTCTCCATGACAGGCAACAACATGGGATTTATTGGTCTCAGCTTCTGCTTGAACGGCTTAGCCTCTTCTTTCAGTGGGATCTTGTGCTCAATGACTGATGTGACATACGTCTTGAGGTCTTCGTAGGTCCATGCAAACACATCAGCGAACTCTCTCAGCAGCTCGGTATATTCAACCCTCTGCTCCTTGGTCAAACTCCTTGACAACTTGACAAACTTAGTCTACTCTGGTGTGCCAATGTTGCACTCGGTTGTGTCAGCATCATCACCTGAAACTCTACCCTTTATTGTCACATCATTCCCATCGAACAATCTTTCTAACAGGACTAGCCCCCTCGGAATGTGATTTCTAGGTAGCTGAATAATGTCATGCTTTGCTATCTTACTCAACAACTTACCCCCCTCAAGCTTTTCTTTAGAGACAGAGTCTTGATCAATATGCAGCTCTGAAAACTCCTCGATAGTCTCCAAGAATTTCTTGATCTCAAGATCGTCCTCAAACACCTTCCAATGTTGGACGTTGTTAGGTATGGAGGGCCTGTATTTTACTTCTACATCATACCTCAGCTTAGGGGGAAAGGGTACTTTAAAATTACTTGTTGATGCAGCCAAGGAATCTGTCACTGTGTTCTTCTCTCTTGGGATGAAAGAAATGTTAAAATCTGAGAAGAAACTGTCAACAAGATCCCACACCTCATTTCTATAGCTTCTAAGTCGGGGATGCTTAGCCTGATAAGCGTTTCTGACCTGCTGGACTACTAACTCGGCATCTCCGAACACTGCTAGTTCCTGAATTCCCATTTCCCTCGCAGCTCTTAATCCCAGGATAAGAGCTTCATACTCTGCCACATTGTTAGTAGCTTCAAATTCTAATTTGTATGACAGAGATGTGGTCTCCTGAGTAGGTGACACAAAAACCACTCCAGCTCCAGCGCCTTCTCTGGAGGAGGCTCCATCAAAGAAAATTTTCCATACAGGGGTGATGGAGGGAGGAACTTCAGGGGAAATAATGGGTTGCTTTCTGAGTTTGAGAGGAGGCTCGGGGGCATGGGTGAGTTGTAGTAAACTGGAGCCTAAATCAGTGTCCAAGGCAAAGATGGGATGATTGGTGGGGTTAGCTTCATCACTGATTATGTAGGCCAGTTGGGCTTCCCGATATAGTCTTCTATGCTATCCTCCGAACACTGGGATAGTAGCATACGTGAGGTCCATCTGTAAGGTTCTCCCCAGTCTTTTTATCCAAGATCTTGAAAATAGCATATCGAACTTGGGGGGGACATCAGCTACTACAATATCCATGACCACACTTTTCATGGGCAGTTGAAACAAGGTTACAACCAGGTCTTTAATAACTCCAAGACACTGAACTCTCCTGGAGTCAAAAGAATAGAGGTCATGATAAGCTCAGGTGACTTCTAGTCCTAATTATTCCATGACAGTTTTGGGCACGAGGTTGTGAGAAGCCCCTGAATCCATCAAGCAGTTGTGCAGCACTTTATCATGTATGTTCAGGGATGTGTAGAAGGGAGGGGATGAATCACCTCTATCTTCTACCATGGGACCTAGAACAACTGTTGGCTTTTCGTCTTGGAGATTTATGGAGTCTGTGGGAAGGCATGAGGCTTCAGACTGTAAAATCTCAGAGAAGCATTTTTTAAATTCTCCATGTTTAATTAGCTCAGTGAGGGGCACAGGGATTCTGATCTTTTGAATCTCATGCTCAAAATTGAAAGAAGATGTAAGATTTGGAATCTCTCTTATTTCAGGGGCATGATTGTGGACAATGGGAGAGAGAGGTTGAGCTTTCTTACCTCTGTGACCATCTGCTACTTCGTTAGCAGGTTGCTCTGCTCTAGTGGACTGTTCAGGACTATCAGGTGTTGTTGTCTTCTTGTCAGACCTCAGGTTGTACCTGCCTCGGCCACCAGTAGCCTTGTCCTCCTTGCTCAGCTCGTTTAGCTGACTATCCATGAGAGACTCTTTGTAGGTTGATTGAGTGAGATGAGGAAACGGAGGAGTGTCTTCTAAGCAGTGGATTTCAAGATCAAGCTCATATGTTTCTCTTTCTTCCCCCTCGGCCACAAAATTGTTTTGAAAAGGGGCCTGAATTTTCTAGTCTTCTCTGTCTCTTCCCTTCTCTCTTTGCATATTCGGGGGAGTAAAATTATTTGGCCTCCTGAAGCCTCCTTTGTTTTCGATGATATGAGGGCCTTTATATGCTTGCCTCCCCTCGACCTTCATTCTCTCCATTTCTGCAGACAGAGACTTCACCATCTTGGTCAGCTCATCCACTTGAAGGTGGGGCACCGATGATCCAGAAGTTGAGGCTTCGGATCTTCCCTTTCTTTTGTCTGCGTCGACCTTGTTCCTTAGTCTGTCAGCTGCTAATATATTGGATTCCACTTCTATGGCCGCATATTGCATTTGAACTAAGGAGGTGGCTCTTCTTTCTCTCAACAAAAGACAGAAATCAGGGTCAAATGCGCTAGCATACGAAATCTTAGCTGAGGCTTCTGAAGGCTTTATCTCGGCAGGAATTTTGTTATACATTTTATTAAATCTTTTGGAGAAGTCAGAGACAGACTCTCCTTCCATCTTCTTCAAAGACCCAAAATCTGTCATGTAATACATAAAATCCTTCCTATCTCCCCATTGTCTCAGGAAAGCACTATCTAGAGCTTCAATCCCAGCAATAGACCCTGGAGCCAATCCTCTAAACCACTTCCTCACCTCGCCATCCAGGCTCTCGACGAAGACTCTCATCCAAACATATTCATTTTCATTATTAAGGTTGTCTGCATAACTGTAGAAAGTAGCCAGGTGCTCTTCAGCAGTTATGTCTCCTTCCCCAGTGAACTTGGGCATGTATTTCAAGTAATCCCCCGTAGGGAGAGGATTCATAGGAAGGGGAAGAACTAAGGGATCATATATGGCAGCGACTATGGCGTCCATTCTATTCAGAGGGGGATTAGCACCAGCCATAGGAATATTAGGTGGAGAAGAACTCGGAGGAGAAGGAGTTCGCGAAGGGGCTACTGGGAATGAGTCTCGAAGTGGAGTGGGAAACAAGAGAGGATTTAAGGGGAAGGCTAACGAGTTCAAGTCCGCAGATGCTCCTCTTCATGCAGGAGTGGAAAAATACTCTATAGTCATGGATCTTTGTCGATAAACAGCTTCAAAGGAGAGGGGAGTGACAAGGGTTTCTCCTTCTAGTCCCAGACTAGGAGGGGAAAACTCAGCAGGAACACTCCCAAAATTCAGGAAACGGGAAGCCTCTGACGGAGGTCTATCAAGAAACTGAGGAGGAGAAAAAAGAGTTCTTATAGAAGGAGATGGTGGATTACCTGTTTCGGCGATGGAAACTTCTTTTGCATAGCTCTTTCCCTTTCTACGCACCGCTTCTGAGTCAGCTTCAGGTGTAGCTAGAGGCAGTTGTGGATGAGACCACGTCTGTCTGCCTCTGAAAGCCACAGTTAAAACAGCAGTTCGCTCCAGTGGAGTCGTCACAATGGAGTCTCCAGGTGCACAGTAGCAATCTGATAATTCTGATATCTGATGCACCTTCAGAATCAGTTGATTGTTGTCATTCAATCCCGGGGAAAATATTCAACTTCGTCCTCGGCAACGGCGCCAGAAATGTTAGCGTCGAAAGTCACTCCTGGATTGCTTGCAGGAGCAGAGCTCGACACCCATAAGTTTAATGTCACGATTTGTTTATAAAGGGGTGACCGAATGGAGATAAAGTGATCTGAAAACAGATCCAGAAGCCTGATAGGGCTTGAAAAATGCTCAAAAATGAAAGTGCTCGGAATCAGACGAAACCTGTGCCATTGCGTCCGTCTCGTCTTCCTGATTCCGGTGGTATAATTTTTATCGCAAACGGAGTCTGTATGAGGAAGATATCGCATTCTGTCCGTCGAGCCAAACAGGCAAATTTTGGATGCTGACTGTACCTGTCCGTACAGTCCGTACAGCTGACGTGGCGACGTTCGTATAGTGACGTGGCAGCATCAGGAGACGACACGTGGCAGATGTCGTACAGTGACGTGGCGGTACCAGAACACGACACGTGGCAGCGCAGGATGATGACACGTGGCAGCACAGGAGGGTGACACGTGGCAGGCGGATTTGGCGTTTTTAGGGTACGGATGGACCAATAAAAAGTGACACGTGTCACCACTCACAGGGTGACACGTGGCACGCTGACGTCAGCAGGATGACGTGGCAGTACGGCGGCAGATGACAGGACAGACACGTGGCAGATGACGTGGCATGACGTGGCGTACGGCAGGGTCGACGTGGCAGCACACGTGGTCCAATCACAGATTGACGCGTGTCATGGTTTGATTGGTTTTAAAAGGGCCACGTGGCCCAATCACGGGATGCCACGTGGCGCTATGCTATTGGTTCGTTGGTATGGTTTAAAAGTTATTGGGCTCGGTCGGGATCGAACGCTTGACCTCCCGGAAGGCAACGTTTTCAGTGGATGGGCTAACCATGTGGCCCGCGGGTGGTGCTTGTATAGCATACGGCCCGATTTATATTTTTTGACAGTTTAGAGTATGGGCGGATGCGCAAAGGGCCGGGGCTTAGCCCCAGCCCTCGACGGCAGATATACCATATGCCCTCACAACAAAACCCGGGGCTTACACCAACAACGCGCGCGGAGATTTGTTGTAACCATAAGCCGTGGCCA
>ML818303.1:33726-45664 GCA_009831015.1 Picea engelmannii | reverse complement strand
AATGTAACCCTCCCATATCATAAATCCCTATGTCAAGGATATTCAATTCAAATTTCATGAGGTGAATACTCAATTTGCAAAATTTTCAACCTTGGCCCCTTTCGTTGGTCATTGGATGAGTCCCATGTGAGATGATCTTTCATAGAAAATAAAATGATCTCTATTCATTTTATATAAAACAAAATGATTATAACATGTAGGTATGTAAGGTACCAGATGTATTTTATAAAGAAGAAAGAGAAATATTACGACAAATACTAGGAGAGCACCAAAATATAGATAATAGTAACACCATCAATGATACCTTTATTGATAGAAATCCAAGCTCACTTGCTTCTTCGAGGGGGAAACCTCCAACAAAGCATATATATATTACAACAATTCTCAAGACAAGACTTTTCCATGCCTTCTACTCCTATTTATAATAATTCTATCTTCTAAAAAAAATTTAGAGGAAGACCTTTCTAGAAGCAGAAGCTTCTATTAAATCTTCTTATATTAGAATTGTTCACATTATTATATAGGCCTTATTTACTAACTTTTTTCTTTATTACATAGAAAACATATTATTCCACCTACATGAGGGGTTAAGGAGGTTAGGTCCCTAACATTCCCTCCCCCTTGAAGAACATCCTTGTCCTCAAGGCTTCAGATGGAGAAATTGTTACATAATGGTAGTAGGCTCCCAAATAGCATCTTCTGGTGGTGTATCCTTCCACTGAACTAAAAATTACTTGATGGTGCACTGATAGAGACGATGCTCACGCTGGTCCAAGAATTATTGTGGCTACAGCCAAAGGGATCCTTCTTCATCAAACTTAGGTAGACTGGTTTGATTCTAGCACTTAGTCCCAATCACTTTCTTTAAGCACGAGACATGAAAAGCAGGATGGAGCTTAGAGAGACTAGGAAGAGGTAAATGGTAGGACACAAGCCCCACATGCTTGATAATTGTATAAAAACCTAAAACTTGGGGGCGACTTTCTAATAGTGTTCAACTTTGACTGAATTTTCTTATAAGGTTGAAGATGAAGAAACATATATTCCCCTTCAACAAATTAGTGTTCTGAACGACCCTAATTTACTTGTTGCCTCATGTGATTTTGATCTATGAACAAATTTTCTTTGAGGGTACGGAGAATGGTCGCATGGATTGTAAGATTGTTGTTGACCTCCTGAACCTTAAAGACACCTAGCATGTATGAGAGAACCGACATTGGATTTTACCTGTAGAATTCTTCAAAGGGATTCATGCGAGTGGAAGTATGGTAAGATGTTTTGTACCACCATTCCACTAGGGGTAACCATTGATCCCACTGAGTTTGTCAATCGTACAAAAAACACTATAAATATGTTTCCAAACACTTGTTGACAATTGTTGGAGATATTACACACTCACCTAGTATTTATTTTCCTAGGTTGACTAGTCTGTGTTGAGGCAATCCCTGGTTAGAGATATTCTCCCCTAGTTGATAATATTCTCCCCAATATAAGGGCACCACATCCTCTTCAATATTGAGTCAGTTACACCCTAGTTAGACTAATGTAGTAAAGTCTTGCCTGGAGACCTCGGTATTATCACCTAGTGTTGCATGCATACCTCGGTATCATCACCATGAGTGTGCACTTACTTTGGGATCATCACCAAGAAGGTGCCACACATATGCATGCATGATTCTCTCCTCACTCCACTAGTGATTAGTCAGTTAACTGATGACCGCATGGCTAGTTAACTAGGACTAGGTGGCTTATTACTTTGGTTTCTATAAGTGAGTGTCTATATCTCTCTATATCACTAATATGGCACATTAGTTACTCATGTAGCCTATATTTATTGTAAATTATTCACTCTTTGAGTGTGAAATACAATTAATACAATTATTTCATTCTAATATCTTCTCTTCTCTCTTGCAAATTTTTTTTTTCATTTTCTACTAGCTAGGTTCGCTATGAAAACTTCACAACAAATTTAGTTTGTCCATCAGTCTGAGGATGATAGGCAGTGCTGAGATGTAATTGGGTTCCTTGGAGCCTGAACATTTCTTGCCAATTTTTTTTTTTAAATTTGGATCATGGTCAAAGATAATATAATGAGGCATGCCATGGAGTTTGAAGATATTATCCATAAAAATTGGAGCCACTCTGGATGTGGTGAATGGGTGTTGAAGACAATAGAAATGAGCATATTTGGAAAGAAGATATACTACAACCATCATGATGAACTTATTACCTGATTTAGGTAAGCCAACAATGAAGTCCATAGAAATATTTGTCCAAATAGTAGGTGGAATTGGGATCGGTTGGAGTGTTCCTAGAGCTTTGACGGTTTCCCCCTTCTTGCATTGACATGTATCACATTCAACCACAAAGGTGCAAATGTCTTATTTCATACCTTCCCAAAAAAAATAATGTTTGACCCGTTCATAGGTTTTGGTAAATCTCGAATGCCAATATGGGTGGAGCATGAAGCACAAAGAGCATAGTGTATTTAAGGTGTGACCAATTCTCTTCATTTTTCCAAGAGTATCCTGGAGAAGATTGAGAATCTTGCTGCAATTGTTGGACCATGATAGAAAGTTTGGGGTCTCGCAACCATTCCTGGTGAACGACTTGAACCCAATCTGCTACAATGAAAGAGAAGGAAAAGAGGGACCCTTCTTCTTCATATTTCCTTGAAAGAGTATCAACAACCACATTTTATTTCCTCTTCTTGTAGATGATCTCATAATCATATCCACATTTTTATAGCTTGGTCACACATTTTTGTCTCTTCGTGGATAAAATTATTTGTTCCAAAAAATACTTGAGGCTATGATGATTAGTTTTAATTTAGAAGCATTTCCCCAATAGATAAGGATGTCAAATACTCATTGCATGCAAAATAACCAACATCTACTTTTCATAGGTTGATTGACCCAAATGTCACTTTGAAAAAAAAAATCTAGTGAAAGCCAAAAGTTGGCCATCTTGCATGAGGATTTCCCCAATTCCTTTCCCTAAAACATCACATTCCAAGACAAAATTATTGCTTAAATCTGGTAGTGTTAGTACATGAGTCATGAACATAGCCTCTTTCAAGGCATGGAAGGATTGATTAGTTGCGGGAATCCAACTAAAAGCATTTTTTTAAAGGAGAGCAGTGAGAGGAGTTGCAATTTTTCCATCATTCTAAACAATTTGCGATAATATCCTATTAAACCCAGGAAACCACACAAGATTTTAATATTGTATGATGATGTCAATCCTTCATAGATTCAATTTTCTTAGGAACCACCCATACACCATCATTTCCAACAATATGACCTAGGTACTCAACTTCAAAGGCTCCAAAATCATATTTAGACCATTTGAAAAAAAAATTGTGCTTAGACAGTAGATGTAGAACTTGATCCACATGGATGAGATGGGATTTCCAAGTTTTAATATAGATGAGAATATCATCAAAGAAAACTAAGACTAAATGACAAAGGAAATGATGGAAGACATGATTCATGAGACTTTGAAAAGTGGAGGGGGAATTACATAGGGCAAAGGGTATGACCAAGAACTAACAATGACCCTCATGAGTTTGAAATGCAGTCTTGGGAATGTCTTCCTCTTTCATACATATATGGTGGTAGCCAAAATAAAGATCAAGTTTGGTAAAGTGTTGATCACCACTCAATTCATCCAAAAGGTCATCAATTATATGAATGAGAAATTTGTCTTTGATTATGAGTTTGTTAAGGGTGTGTAAATTAGGAAACATTTGCTAAGTTCCTTCTTTCTTAAGTAACATGACTACAGGAGAAGAATAGGGGCTAATACTAGGACAAATAACACTCGCTTCTAGCAATTATTGAACAATTTTCTCAATTTCATTTTTCTAAGCAAAGGGATGATGATAAGGGTGAACATTGGGTGGAAGACTACTTGGTACTAGAGGAATGGAATGATCATGGACATCACGAGAAGGGGGAAGTCCATGGGGAGTGTTAAAAAATAGCTTGTTGTTGGGAGAGTATAGATTGAAGATCGGAATGCACATAAGGTATCTCAACGGCCTGAATGGAATAAAGTTAGGAAATAATTTCAGAATGACCTTTTTTTAGTAGCTTTTCCATTCGGTGGGAACTAATGATATCAGGGGACCCTGTTATGATGCCTTGGAACTTATACTATTGTCCCTCCTATTGGAATTGCATGGTTCGGTCCTTAAAATCCATGGTGATGTGTTTGAGATTGTGTAACCATTCAACACCAAGCACAATCTCACAATCTCCCATGTTGATAACAAACATGTGATATTTTAAGTGGCACTGACTAATTTGTAGGCACACATTTTCAAAACACACCCCATATTTCATGTAACCGCCATTGGAAATCATGATTTCAAAATTGTTGATTGCACGGATATAGCAATTGATTTCTTAGGCAATGTGACGATGAATAAAATTATGGGTGTTTCCACTATCAACTAGGACGATGACTTTACTATGCTTAATGTATCCAATTAACTTGAGGGTTTGGGGAGCAGAGAAGTCGATGAGGCCATTCATCAAAATCAACAGTTCAACTTATGGTGGATCGGAGGGAGGAGTAAGATCATCTGCTTGGAGTAGCTCTTCCATGCGGGAAACATCGGCATCCTCATAAAAAACATCTTCATAAATGGAAATAAAAAGCTTATGTTCCTTATACTTGTGCCCCATAAAATATTTTTCATCACAATTATAACAAAGCCCCTTGATTCAAAGTTCAACCATTTCAACCTAAGTTAATTTATGGATATTAAGAGGAGTGGAAGGAGGGGCGGGATTGGTGGCTCTAGAGAGAGGAATAAAGAAGGGTTTTGTGTTTTGGGAGGAGATGACTTGTCTTGCTTCCTTGGCTCGTTTAGTAGCTTCCAACCAAGTATTGGGGTGAGCCATTAGGACCTGGGCTCGAATTTCATCCTTCAGGCCACTGATAAAGCATTCCTTGAAGAATGAATCTGGCATGCCCTCCATTATGAAATCCAAGTGCTCAAAGGAAATGATAAAGTCTTACATTATGCCATAATATTTCAACTTGGTCAAACGACCCAAATGGTGGGTTTCGGTGTCATATCATTCATAAATATCGACAAAAAACGGTGTCCAAGTTATTGGAAATTGTGTTGTAATTGATGTCAAAGGTAGTCATGGAGGTCATTGATAGTGACTCCCTATGAATATGTAGGCAAAAAAAATGTGTGATTACAAGTCCAAGGATTGAAACCTGTAAAAAAAATCAAATCGAACAAAGAAATTTGAGAAGGTCCCTACGGATCTATATATCTCTATGTTTAAATTTCGATGAGACCTCTGCTAGGGTGTTCGACAACCAGGTTGCAGAGGATCAAAGGAAACTCTAGCTTGCACTGATTAAACTCTAGTGAAGGTTATGTGAACAAAGAAAGTGTAAGTCGTTGATCATTGATAATTCAACAAGATAAACAATCCAGATGAGAAGATAACGAAGCAAAGGCAAATCGAGGCCAGGTAATAGTCCATAGACAATGGTGACCTAAATCAGAGAGAAATCAAGGAAAAACATAGTTTAATTATGTTCATATACAAGTCAAAGAACGAATATTGAACCTTATAGGCAAGCATAAATTGTGACCATTGGATCAATATCAATATTCAATTATGATTGTATATTATGTCCTCATACCTCCATTCATGTGTTACGAATGAACAGACAATATTAGATCTCAAACAAATATTTATCTAGATCGATGACCAAGGTGTGCCCCCATTTGGAGCCCGAAATAATGATAAGATACTTTTAGAGTCATAGTTATCAAAGGAGGAACGTTGACAGTGTAATATGTGCTCTGAAATAAGGGTATCAAAGAATATTCCATTGCCAGCCTTGCTTTTTTTGTCAAAATATTAGAAGTGTGGATGGTCATCCAATAGACGTGGAAGGAATCCACATGGAGGACACGTCAATTCCAAGTCATTACAACGATAGAGAAAAGAAAGAGGAAGGGATGATGTCACGGGTGTGGAAGCGTCACATCATCCAATACACGTGGAATGATTCCACGTGAAGGAAAAGTGAGTACCATGTCAGTACCACATCAGATACGTGTGTCAAACTTCATATAGTGTCACGTAAATACCAGGACAATGCCACGTAAGCAAGCAATTGTAACCCAGTGAATGAACCATGTGTCAAAATATTTGTCCATGTACAAAGGTGACAGGAAGTCTAATGATGAAGGAAACTTCAAATTAATCTGAACCGTTGATCTATGGGAGCCATAGCAAAGAGATTTGGACCTTCTATTGAAGTGAGATGGTTGGAGTAAAATAATTTGAGCTTATGTTTACACTCAGAAGCAAGGGTATCGAAGAATATTTCCTTTTGATACCTCGGAGCTTATCATTCGATGTTTAAAAGGTTGGGGAAGTTTCACCACTCTAAAAGGAGGGTATCAAAGAATATTCCATCGCACCTTGATTTACGACATATATGTTCATTCGTCTCAATCAACGACTATGATATGTTCAGAGTAATATAGATCGAGGCTATGATGTATGGAGACATCCTATTGGTTGTTGGAATGATTCCATCAGAGGCTTAAGTGTAAGGACGCATTGGAACTCTGAATAAGGAGCTCTGAGGAGTAATCTCAACCATTGGATGGCATGCGAACAAGATAAGATGAAAATCATAGATCTAACTAGATTACGAAAGGACAAAGGGACGAAAGATAACCATCGAGAATGTTGAGGGGATGATGCATTTGGAGCCTTTGATTTCAAGCTACAAGGACTGTTGGATTTGTCATAGCACTTGTCATCAGAGTAGAGTTGATACACCGACAACGAAGGAATCCGAAAATCAACGAAATGACGATTGAGGTGGTGTTGAATATTTGGACTCCATGTGGTCCCGATGAACATGATCACAGATCGATGATGGAGATTGAATGGAGGACAGATCGGAAGGTTGTTGTGTGATGGGGTAGTGTTGAATATTTAGTACCTCGATGGTCTCGATAGATGGATCATAGATCGACGGACGAGATTAAATATGATCTAGATCTAACGGTGATATGGATATTATATCTGATGGTTACGATCTAATCAAGAGACTATTGAACAATTATTGTGTGTCAAGGATGTATAGTGTGTTTTTTTGGGTTGTGAACAATCGACGAACGAAAACAAATGAAAAGATGATCGGATGACTATTGTGCACTGAGGTGATATCTAGTGGTTTGTTGGGCCCGGTGGTTCTGATATGAAGGAAATCGGATCAATGCTAAAGATCTATTTGAAGACTTAATCAGACAGTAGTTGAGCATTGAGAACCAGTGAAATAGAATGTGTGCAATAGAAGAAACATAAATCGGATTTCATGGAGGGTTTTGTAGCCCAACTTGATGGATCCTAATTTCAATAAATTTGGAACCGACCCCATGGATTTATTCTTGTGGACAAATATATAAGTATACGAGTTGTATAAATAAAGATGCCCAAATAAGATTTTGAAGAGTGTGAAAGTGTGTGCGATGTGTGAAGTGTGAAGAAGTGAGGCTCTGAGGTTCGCAACGAAAGTGTAGAGGCGATGAATATCTTAGGTTTGATGAAATAAAGGATGAAGCATGCTGGGGAGGTCTTCTGAAGCAAGTTGTAAGTTACAAATTGTTCAGTGTGGCACTGTGGAGCAAGGAAGGGGATTGGTGTCTCCTACAGGTTGGTGCATGTGAACAATAATTATGTGGATTGGTGCCCATTGCTTGAGTTGGTGCCCATTGCTTGAGTTGGTGCTCATCGAGGGGATTGGTGTCCCATGCATATTGGTGCCTGCAAATATTAGTGCAAATTGGTGTTTGTTGTAAGTTGGTGCTTACAAATTTTTTTTATAAATAATTTTTTTGTGGTTTTCTCCCATTTGGGTTTCCACGTTAAATCTCTGTGGATTTTGAATTGCATGATTAACTATTGATAAATAAAATAATTTGAATAAAAAAAAGTTGTGATAAAAGAAAGTAATGATTATTGTGTAATATTGATTCACCCCCCTCTCAGTATTCCAACAATTGGTGTCATAGAAGGTTCCTTCAAGAACATCCTAACCACTAGAAGGTGAATCCTCACAATGGAGGAACAGGAAGGGTTTTTCACAAACAAAGCCTCAATTTTTAATAGATCAAAATATGTCTTCTGAAAATTAATCATTCAACCATTTTTATGTCTCTCGGATATGATGTGTGGGCTTCAATAGTAAATGGTTACAAAGCTATAAACACTCCTCCAACTGATACAACTGAAATTAGGCTCAGTAACAATAATTCTAGGGCTAGGAATGCCATTCTTTGTGGATTGAAAAAATCAGTGTATACCAAAGTAATGTACTGTGCCTCCGCTAAAGAGATGTGGGACAAACTAAAAACAATTTATGAAGGAGATGAGAAGGTTAAGAAATCAAAGTTACAAGTCTATAAAGGACAATTTGAGACTATCAAAATGAATGAAGAAGAGAACATTGTAGCCTATCTTCTTCGTGTGGATGAGGTTTTCAAATCCATCAAAGGATTATGAGAATATGTTGAAGAAACTATTGTTGAAAAGAAGGTGCTCAAGTCGCTTCCCTCAATATTTAATCCCAAAATATTAGTTATTGAAGAAATAAATGATCTGGAAAAACTAACAGTGGATGAGCTACATGGAACACTAACTGCATATAAAATGAGAATAGAACAAGATAACCCACCAAGAATATCGAGGAAGGAAGCAGCCTTTAAAGCATCAAAGAGGACAGAGTGCAAGATAGCGATTACCCAGACAACAAACTAGACGAGGAAGAAGCAAACTTTGTCATGAAGCTCAAAAACGGATACAACAGTAAGCTCCCTTTCAAATGTTTTAATTGTGGAAAAATATGACACTTTTCTCATAAATTCCTTTATGTAATACCAATTTAAAAGAAAAATTGAATTTCAATAAAACCAACAAAAGGAAGAATGAAAGGAAGAAAAATCCTTACAAACAAAGGAAGAAACTATATACCAATGAAGACAATAGCTCATCAAATGATAGTGATAGTGAAGCAGATGAGATTCTCTTTACGGATCTAGAAACACAAAAAAATGAATATATAGACTCAATAGTAGAAAACAACTTTGTTAAAGCATCCCTACCTTCTAAGTGTAGCAAGCTTGTGATAAGTCCATGGATACTTATTCCAACTACTAATTGGGAATCACATTAGATTGGAGAAGGTAAGGATAAGGAATAGTTTCCACCTCGTTGCATTGGCAAAGATCACAATCAACCACAAACTACTTAATATCAAAATTCATTTTGTGCCAACAAAAACTAGAGGAGATATTATTGTACGTTTTATGGAACTCACATGCCCAACAAAGGGGGATGCATGCCCATATTGAAGACCCGATTGTATAAGAGGAGAGCCAAGATGTAAGAAGATATGGTTTTGAAAGAGCATGACATTGTTCCTATCTCCAACATTGACTCTTCTTGCCATCGAGAATATATTGTTGAAGTTGAACTTTAGTGGGTTCACTAAGGTAGATTTGAGGAGATCTTGAACCCAAGTTCATTGAATCACTAAGATGGTATTGAATATGGGAACTTCAACTCACTAGGATGAAGCATATGCAAACACATTATCTTTGCCCTGCTTATAGATGATCTCAAAATCATAAGCCTAAAGTAGATCTATCCATCTTTGTTGCTTGTCTGTAAGGGTGCATTGCATCAATAAGTGCTTCAAGTTGAGATAATCTTGATAAATAACATATTATCGAGGAAGCATTGGTCCCAATTTTCCACTGCAAGAAGAATGATCAACATTTCCTTGTTATATGTGGAAATGTGCCACTCTTTATCATCTTGTGAGAGTATTGCACTAAATCCAAACCTAGAAGCATCGCACTCAATGATGAAGGTACAAATGAAATCAATTGTAGCTAGAATTGGGTTGAAGCAAGGGCTTCCTTCAAATTGTCAAAAGCTTGGCATCCCTCATTTGACTAGTGAAAGACTTCCTTCATATTTAATTCGATGAACGAGAAAGAAATAATGGAGAAGTATCTTACAAATCTATAATAGAATCCCCATAATCCCAAGAACCTACATAGCTTCTTAATGATCATGGATCCTTCTTGGATGGCTTAAATCTTTGTAGGACTAGTACAAACACCCTTTGCAGAGATAATATGGCCAAGGTATTCAAGGAAAGTTTCGCCAAATTCACACTTAAGAATCCTTTGTGTAGAGCAAATGTTGGGCTAAATTTGATAGTACAATATCCAAATGCTTTCTGAAACATCAACTATTTATAGTAACCCTAATGAGTTTGGAATGCGATCTTGTTGTATATGTATTTGATAATAGCCATAACAGAGGTCAATCTTAGAAAGTAAAGAACATTGACACCCATGTAGTTCATCCATCAAATCAGCAATTTGAGGCATGGGAAACTAGTTTTTTAAAGTGATTAGATTAAGTGCTATGTAATCAACATGGAGGTTGTAAGAGCCATTGTTTTTCCTCACTAAGATGATGGGATCCACATAAGGGCTCTTGCTAGGTGTGATGATACCAAGTTCCAAGTGTTCCTCCACAAGCCTTTCAATGTCAAAGTTCTGAAAGTGGCCATGTCAGTAGGGATGAACTGTTGTGGGGCCTTTGGTGGGGTCAAGCTGAATAACGTTTCCCATTCCCCTACTAGGTGGAAACTTCATAGGTATTTCTTAAAACATCGCCTTATATTTCTTGTGCATAAGCACAGAGGCCTAAAAACATGGGTTTGTTGAGAAGGATCTACCTCCATACAATATAGGCAAGCCATGAATCCAAAGTGACCCTTTTCATAAGTTTGTACAAGTGTTGGGAGTCAACAGTCTATATACTTTTAGGCGGTAAGCCTTTGATACTTTATTTTTTATTGTCTTGTTGAAGGGAGAGGAATTTCTCCCCATGGTTAATGGGGTAGGTTGCCAAGGAATAAAGTTATCGAATACCCAAAACAACATCTACTCCAATGTTGCAAAGTCATCCTTGAGAGCATAGTATTCCATCATAAGTTCCATATTGTGTACCATACCTTCACACTGAATGTGTTTATGGCCTAGGATGTTGATGGGGAAATGTTCAAAAGGATTAATCCAAAGCCTAATTATTTAACATATTTCTAATCGAGAAGGTTCAATGTACTACCCAAATCAAAGAGTGAGGCACCTTATCTTTTTATCGTGTCAAAAAACTTCAAAGTGTTAAGACTACCCAACCCAGTGATTGCAACAAAGGATACCAAGGGATCTCATGTGGCCCAAAGTCATTATTTTAATGTTCAAGGAGAGTGCCCTCCTCGGGGTCAGATTTGGACTCAAAGGAGTATAGATCTTCAATAATAAAAAGTTCTCAAGGGTTGCATTCAAGGCCTTAAAGGAGGGATGTTAACATTCATGACAGAGATTTGAGGTTGAGAGATTAGGTTTTTGGTCAGAGTGGTGGGTAGGGTTTTTGAGTTATGGCATTTTAGAGTTTCCCTCTTCCTTGGCCCTCATATCATATGCATAACTATTTTCACTGCAACCAAGTACCTTGTTTTTTTTTTTTGCATAACTATTTTTATTGGAACCAAGTACCTTTCTTTTTATAGCTTCAACATGACTCTCTT
Source organism: Picea engelmannii (assembly GCA_009831015.1). Lineage (NCBI taxonomy): Eukaryota > Viridiplantae > Streptophyta > Pinopsida > Pinales > Pinaceae > Picea > Picea engelmannii. Next base: position 33,997 of record ML818303.1, on the reverse strand, counting down.
CTCTTCTCTTCTAGCTATAGTAATGACTTTGTCCAAAGAATTCACTTCAGTTCTTACCCCAATTTGGATTTCTAAACTCATATTTGAGATGCAACTCTTGTACACCAAATTTGCATAAAGTTTGGCCTTTAACTCCAAGACTTGCAACTTTCAATGCACTCTTTGATTGTTGTATTTCTAGCACAAGGGCATGATTTGAACATCATAAGGCTCATCTTGGCTTCAATCTGCTCTCTTAGTAATGCACTACAAACTTGCCAAAGTTCCTTCA
>ML818302.1:112257-133439 GCA_009831015.1 Picea engelmannii | reverse complement strand
GACTCAAGTTTCTATAACCAAGCTGGGACATAGATATTTGATTACAATTACTTTGCAGAGTACTTAAGAACTACATGCATTAGTTATCAAACTCATTCACATCACAAAACAAACCCAAAGGATAGATTGACGCAGTGATAATGACAAAATACACATTGCACTTAGCATCATAAGTTATATCTAGCACATTCAACATAAATAAAGCACTAAGAATTCATATATCTATCTATCATACATAAAAATCAATGCACTAAGCATATCCATAGCATAAACATCATAACACAAAGAAAACCATCAACACATGATATACGTGGTTCACCCCATGGCGGGGCTACATCCACCAACTGCTTCTTCTTCTTTATTAGGATTCAATCTCCTACATTCATCTTCTCCTATGCACTAAGCCACAAATCCAAGATTCACACCAGATAGGTGATCTGTGCACTAAGCACCAGATCCACCTTCCCAAAATCAGGTCAAGTCACAGAGCCAACTCCCTTATCAAGCACAGATCCTTACATACACATTTTGTTGCACAAAGCAACTCACGACTACTTTCCTCTTCAACTTAGATAGTTACATCCCCCTCACTACATTACATTCTTTATTATTTATACTTTTACAATTGTTTACAAAAAGAAATAATCATGGGTAAACCCATGGGCCAAAATCCCATAAATCCTAATACAAAAACCCTAATGAACCCCTTGTTGGGTCCAGAAATCAAGTGAGATACTGTGATATCAGCTTCACCAGGGTGCTCCATCTTCTAACCATCCTTTCAAAGTCTAAAAAGGTGTTCAAACTTGACCAATGTTTCCTCAAAACTTGATCGAGGGCCAATAGTCCCCCAACACTCACTTGTGACTCGTCCTGAGTCACTCAAATATGGGCAACACTGCTTCGAAGGCCTTGAGTTTAGCTTGAGCTGTCTTGACTTGTTTCTTCACCTGATCTTCCTTCTCAACGAACTCCTAGATCATTTTCTCTATAACAAGCCCTTCTAGGCATTGTTCCACTTTCGTAGCCACTTGGTCCAGTTGCGAACCTTGTCCTTCAATCTCTTCAAACACCACACAAGTTTCATCTTGCACTGGTTGCAGCCTCTGTGTGACTTCCATTACTCTACCTTGGATAGAAGTAATCTACTACTGGACCACACATTGTTCCTGTAATCTCTTCATTCTCTCGACCATAGTGAGTAACTTCATTTGCGCCTATAATGACAATTCCTGCTGCTGCGCCTCCTATAGTTGTGCTTCCAGTTTCCTCAGCTCTGGGTATTTTGTGAGGTGTCCATAAGTGTGCATAGTTTTTTCGCTCAGTTGTTTACACTCTGAGGTGAGGGCTATAATCCTTCCTACTTATCTCTTAGCGACTTACTCCCTCTGATTGCACACTTCTTGCAGAGCTCTTGGTACTTCTTCGATATCTAACTCTGTTATCCTCGCTTGAAGTTGTTGGATGGCCTCAGCGAGCTTCGTAACTTGAACCTCAACTTATTCATGTTCCTCCTGTGCCAAGCCTGGCATAGAGTGAAGTTCTTTACTCACCGCTTCTTTGACCATAGTCTGCTCTGCGAGCAGCTGGTCCTTTTCTCTCTGTATCTTCACTTTGTCCTCCTCGAGCATCACACAAAACTCATCCTTCTAATTTTCATAAGTGGTTACATAGTACCACACAACTCATAATTTCTCTACAACTTCCTCTTTCTCCTTCTTCAAGGCTTTTGTAGCCTTTTCCTTTTCTTCTTAAATTTTTTGAAGTTGAGCCTCTGTTGCATCTACTAATCTTCTCAATTGGGCAGGCTCATCCCCCAATTCTGCAATCTCTGATGAGGAAGGTGCAGTAGGTACTACGTGGATAAATTGCTAATTGTATGTCCTATATCTCCTTCTTGACATTTACATACAACTCTTCCTTCTTTGCTCCATATGTCTGCAAAATATCTTTGGGTGCATCCTCCATCACTCTGTGAACTAGACCGATATCATCCTATGTGAGTGTAGCCTCTAGCTTGGGCTTACTGACATGGGTCTTCTTTCTTGTTGAGGGTTTCTAAGGTGAAACCTTCCTCTTCTTTGATGTTTTTGTCTTGGTAGGAGGATCCTTCGGTGGTGTAGCTTCTCCTTCTCCTTTATTTTCTCCTTATTCCCCTCCTACTTCTTGATTTACTTCATCTCCTTCTCCTCCTGCAGGCAAGCCATGTCCACTTTCTTCTGAGGTGTTTCCCTCCTCAGCAGTGTCTATGTTCTGAACTTACTCCTTTTTATTTTTCTTCTTCACACTTGACTGTCCTGCATGCTGGAACCGAGTGACCAAGGGGATTTCTATGATGTCAAGGTTAGAGAGTTCTGCATCATCAACTGGTACAAGGAACTCCTTCAGCCACTCCTTCATGATCTTCTCCATGTCTTCGTCTACCATCTTGTAATAGGACTATAACTCTTCCTTGCTCTCATCTCTGCACATAGTGATATAAATAAAATATGGATCTACGTGAAAATTATCTAGTGGTCTATACTGATGCAAGGTGTGTGGTGTCATGCATGGGAACGACTCAATGGAAACATTCAGTTTCTAATAGTAGGCATGGAACACTACATTTGACTGCCATTGCTTTGACATTTCATTCATATACCATAAGTTTGAGAACCTCATAGCCAATTACTCTAAAGTTTCAATCTCCACGAAGGTGGCTCCTTCCATCATTTTCCAAGAGACAAATGCAATCAACACAAGTAGCCAGCTGGAGTGGAACTCATATCCCTGATCTTGCACTTCGCAACAATCTTTCTCAAGCTTGTTGATGAGGTAACTCACCCAATCCATCTGCATAACCTCCACACATTTTCCTGCGAGGTCCACCACAAACCCGATGAATTGTGTGGGGAGATTATTTCTTACAATATTTCTAGTTATGAGTTGGCAAGTGAGGTGCATTTCACCATCCTAGATAGAGGCTGCCTTATAGCCTCACTTTCCCTTCTCAAATTTGTCGTATGCCTCCTTGATGCGTTGTGCTAGGGAGTGATCTAAGGTCTTCCCTGGGTATAACTATTGAGGGTCAGTTCCCTGCATGCTCAATCCTATGATCAACTAGATCAGTGTTGAATACACAGTAATCCTCCTATCTAGCCATGGGTATCCACCATGATATCACAAAAAGAGGAGTTTAACACAAGAATTAACCTCCTGATGTCGGCCAAAATGAGGAATCTTCATCACATTGAGTATAGTGGATTGTGCCAACTCCTTTATCCATGACTAGGAAATGATGTGAGGCTTCTTCCCAGTGGTCTTCATCAAATATCTATGGAGCGCGATCATGGCGTAGTTCTTTCTGTCTCCAAGGTTGAAATTGTTATCACCGAAATTTCATCCCCAAATGGTTATAGGAATACAACATCTTCAAAACACCCATTAGTTCACTCATGAACCAAAAATGCATCTCCATAAGGTCCAAAATTATACAACTAGTTATAAAATCAGCATGCACTAAGACTACACAGGGAGCGCGCGCACATGTGCCATTGATAAATGAAAGAAAGATTGCACATGCGCACGATGCACGACTGTGGATGCAAAAAATTGCGCACCCCTCATAATGACGCATTTATGATATTGGTTGGTCCTCCACCCACTTATGGTTCAGCTTCCAAGTCGATTTGACACCCAAATATTCATTGAATCTAACTAGGGGGATGGTCAAAGACCTAAAGGGACCCTTGTTCACACTAAGAATTGGCTGCATAATGCCTCAAATCTATGCTATAAAATGAGGCCATGGGTGCACTATATTTTCAAGGAATTCATTTGTATTTTTATGCTGCCTATATTCTCTTGGAGGATCCTCTTTCCTTGTCAAGAGCATACAAGCACCATCTCATTTAGCCATTCATATCACCTCTTGAGTGAATGTGATTTGGATTTTCTTCACCATTTCCTTCTAGTTTGTTACTTGTAAGAATAGCTCAATATTTGTGGGTTCAAGAGCCCTCCCTTGGAGGAAGAGGAGGCCCATAAGTCTCTATTTCTCTTTGGTGTTTTCTTTCCACTAATACAATCCTTTCCATTGGTGGCATGAATGTTGTTTATTTCTTGTTCTAATGTCCTGATGCACTCTACTTTAGTTTTTCTTATCATTCTTAGTTTAGTATTTTGTTTATATCATATGATTGATGTTTCTAACTCTTGCATTCACTAATGTATTGCATAGATAACCCAATTGGGCTTGTAAGAATCTCTATTTTGTGACTCCACTGGGGAAAGGTATCAATTTCCTCCCCCATTTGGGTTATTTTAGCTCATCTTTTCATTTATTTAGCTGGCAGGAATCATAACCAGCCCAAGCCTACCTACAAAAAGAAACATTCAAAGCTGAGCTAAGAGAATTTCATCTGAAATTTTCTTCATGGCCATGTAACAGAGGTGCGCGGGTTTTTTGACCCACGGGTGCATCTTCAGCATGTGTGCACTCAACCCACTATTTTGCTCAGCGGGTTATATGCACTTGTGCCAAAGTTTCATTTTTTAGTTGTGCATTGGCACCACATGCGCCTCTGTCTACTCTGTGACCCGCACATCTGGTCAGAAATTCACACATTGTAAGGGTTTTTGTGATTTTTGGAGGGCCCGTAGCCTTCTTAAGCTTGATTCCATGCAAATTTTAATACGCACCACACTTAGATACTCTCTCCATATGAAGGTATTAGTCAAAACATAGGCACTTGGGGGGTTAAAATCATTATTTCTCCTCTTTTTCTTTCATTTTTCCACATGGATGGCTTTCTTTGATTAAAGTTTAAGTTGGAATCATTCTAAATCACATATAAAACTTGTTTTGGGACCATAAATTGGATACCAAATGTTGAGTATACTCTTCTCTCACGCCCCAAAGAAATCTTGAGAATCAAAAAGATATTGAGGGAAAATATCATCTCCCTTAAAAGGACAAAATCTTTAGGAGAGGACAACAGCCCCCTCGAGACTCCTCTTAGTTTATTTTTCAAACATATCTTAATATTGTAATGGGCCCATACATGCCCACATGCTATGAAGATAGGATAGTGATTGAAATTTACTTTCTTAGATTAAATCACTAGGGAAGTTTAAAGGTTTTGTAATGGGCCCACAAATGCCCACATGTGCATAATCTAGGATAGTTTCAAAGTTTTCTTAGATTAAATCACACTAGGGAGTTAAAGGATTAGTAAGGACCCACATGTCCACATGCTAGTTTCCTAGGGACTTTAAAATTACACAAGGTTGTACCAATGAAACATAGTAAATTAGGTAATCAAGACTTGTAAGGACCACACGAAGTCCACATGAAGCAAGGTGACACCTAAATTATTAAAAAAATGGCACACTTTCACTTTTTCACACACAAAGTTCACCAATCACTCACATATGTTTATCTAGAAATCGTGGAGGTTGAAGTAAGTATCCTCCAATGGGATTTCGAAACACCCCACTTTTTTTCTTGACAAGTCTATCCACTCCCACTTAAATTCAACGAGGTTGGTTCACACCCCAAACCTCTCAAACAACCACACCTAAAATATTTCTAAAAACTCACTAATTTTTCTTCCACAAAAGGTACAAAAAGATTTTTTTTAGTTTAGGTAGGATCTCGGGGATAGGCATCCAAATAACTCCCCGTTATTTGGTTCTCACATCATCAAAATAGTAGAAGTTGACAAATAGGAAACTTCCAAATCCTCCAAGTCAAGTGTTCTTACACCATAAGATAGGGAGATAGCCATGAAGGGTTGAAGGTTGAGGTCCAGTTGTTCTGTGCATCCCCCCTTGAGGCACCCACCTCTTGGACAAGATCGAGCCCATGACCAATTTCTTAGGAAAAAAATCTAAATGTCTCACTTTAACTGAGGTACCTAGTGACCAAATTTTTAGGACATCCACCCAGGTGGAAATTGTTGGTTGCAATTGCACCTTGATTGGATTTTGTGTGGCTATTGGTAGATATCGCTAGCTCTTTTGGGATATTCACCCTCTACCCCTCATTATAACTAATTACTTCACCCTTCACTAGTTCCTCTTTCGGTGGCTTTATACCCCATTGTTGAGTGCTATTCGAAGGTCTAGTGTTATTTGAGAGGAAGGACATTACGTATTTTTAGGACATGAGCATTTGTTTTTCTTTGTTCTCCCATGCAGACAAGAACCACCTACCCACATGTATGCTTCTTTATCAATTTATGTATGATTCTCTTGTGATTACATGTGATTTTGAATTATATTACAAAGGTCCAAGAATTATAAAGGCTCTTTTTCATTTATCTTCTCTCATCACCATTAGCACACATCCACTTTTCTAGTTGGACATCATAAGGGGACCCACATAATCCACATTGTTCTAGACGCTTGCTAAATATCCCTCCCAGTCTAGGGGGATTTCCTAGTATTGTCAACTCATCGTCTCCACCTTCTCACACTCCTGTGAGTGCTACTGTCTTAGGATTTTCTTTACTCAATTCTACTTTACTTGGGTCCACTTCCCAAGATCAACCATCCACCTACTTTTCTGTACAAGGAAGCAGGGGGCACACTTCTTCCCGAGGAGGAAGTACAACCCCACCCAGCCCCCCCTCATAGATCAGGGACACACATCACTCACACCATGGCTGGAACAAAACCTCTTTCGATGTCAAGCACACAAACCATTCCCACCATGGCTGGCACTAATCTTCCACCACAACCCCAAATTCCATACCTAGATTCCCTCAACATACCGGATCTAAATAAACTCACTAATGATCCTATATTGCATGACCCCACAAGGCCTGCAATGCCTACCAAACTACCTTCAAAAATCCCCAAGTTTTAAGGAAAAGCAGGAGATGACCCAACCAACCATATCATGACTTTTCATTTATGGTGCTCCTCCAATAGCATTATGGACGACTCTGTCTGATTGAGACTATTTCAATGCACACTCATTGGCCCATCAACCAAGTGGTATGTAGAAGACAAATCTGGGTCCCATACAACCTTTGAATATTTGGCCAAAGCATTTTTGACCTTATTTCAACTCCCAATCCATCATGACAACGGTCTCGAATTACTCTTAGAGTTTAAAAAAACTTTCTCCATGAACATCGCCGACCACATTCACGAATGGCGTCGACGATGTAGTCTCTGCAAAGCTAAAGCTACCCCACAACAATGCCATAACTGGTTTCTCAAATCACTTGTTTCCCTCCTTGCCAAAGATGTGGCCGCCACCTTCCCCCAATCGGAAAAAGAAGCCATCAATAAGGCCCAACATTCAAACTTATTTAATCATAGTCAAGATATTTGTATACAATACTATCCAATGCCCTAAGACCCATGCCATTTGTCCAAGACAAACCTCAGATGTCTCACTCAGCAGATAGATTGATTGGTACCACTACACACCGCAACTCACACCCCTAAAAACCACCTATGTATGGAACACCTCAATATCGACCAACATATGGCAGACCTCCTTATTATCCTCCTCCCCCTTATCAACAACCATACCCCTTGGATTTTCCTCCACCCATCAGCAGACCACCTTTGGTGCGCACAGTACGCCCAGCATCCCAACCAAGTTCTGGTACCCCTTCTACCTCTGCTTTCACCCTACACACTAGTGAAAGTTTCACACCTTCTTATTCACCCTACGGATCCTTACCATAGAATAATCTGTACTTTCCATTTCCTGGTCCTCCCCAACCCATTCTTTCTCCACAAGGACAACCACATGCTGGGATTAATTTTGTTCAACCCTCTTCTATTCAACAATATCAAAATTTTGAACAGCTGAATACGGATAATCTGACCCATTAGTCAAACAATGCTAAAAATAAAGGAAAAAACCAAAAAGATAATAATCCCAGACCAAGAGGAAACCAGAACCAACCTGCTGGGGGTAACCAAAATTAGGGGAACCAGAACCCCAAGGGGGGAAATAACAACAAACACCAAGGGAAGAACATCAACAATCTTTGGACAAACTTCCCTCATGCCCTTTGTGGTGATTATGGTCATTATACTCACCATTTCCCTCAAATCCCTGACTTCAAATGGATGAAAGAATCCAGAAATGGACCATGTCCCCCAGTACTGCCTACTCCCCAACAGGCCCCACAACAATATGCACAACAACCCCCCCATCTATGTTATAAAACCCAATACCACAGCAAGGGGTGATGAACACCCAACATGATATGCATCCAACCCCACCACATATGGTTCAGTATCCAAACAACGGTACTCCTATTGATCACACTATCCTCCTCACTAGCGAGGAGGAAGTCCTTCTACAAACATGTAGTTGTCAATACAACACACCCTATGAACCTCCTCCCACTACCTTAGATGCCACTCCAGTCACAACTAGCCCACATTTGATGATCCCTCACCCTAATAATGACACACCCCTCTATATTCCTCGCATCCCATTTTGATGGAATGTCACCAACCCTCAAGCTAGGGCGGCCCACAATTATAGTTTGTTCGATGACTTGGCACAATCCCCCGCTTCCATGTCAATCTTAGAAGTTCTTCAACCATTTTCTACTTAACGAAATTCATTAATTTCTTCTCTGGGGGAAGTCGAACTTGTTGATACTTGACTCATCAACTTTGATCTTGATAGTGGGGAACCTCATCTCCCCACTTTCATCACTTTCCAAATATCGGTTAAAATCTGGAACATCACAGTTCACCATTGCATTATTGATGAAGGTTCATCCACGTGCATCATGTCCAAAACTGTCTGGTAGAAACTTGGCTCTCTTGAGCTCATACAATCCTCCATTACTCTGAGGGCTTATGACGAACATACCTCCTCTCCCGAGGGACTCTTCCAAAATGTCCCCATTGAACTCGGGGGAAAAACTATCCTCATTGACATTGAGTTTATCAACACTCCACTTGACTACAATATATTGTTCAGATGTAGCTACATGTATGCGATGAAGGCTATGGCCTCTTCTTTGTTTTTCACAATGATGTTCCCCCAGAATGGGAGGATCATCGCTATTGAAAAAATATCACATTACGAGCCCAACCCTTCCTCCAACATCGATAACATATTACCTCTCATTCACACTAAAACCGAGGCCTACCCACTAATCTAAATGGGTCCTAGAATTTTTAAGGACCCATCCTTGCTAGGGACGAGCACCTCTACTCATCCATCCCTCAGAAAAGTATGTGTCATATCATCCAATGGAACAAAAATTGGAGATACCCTTCCTCCCACAGAGGCTTCATTACTATCTGGCATCCCACTAGTCACAAAGATCCTTCCTTAGGAATCTCTTGTGAACTCCCTAGTTACCCTGGTTCCTAACAATACCCTCCTCTAGGGCCACATTCTAGTTTGGGAGACAGTTCCCCAAGCCATCACCCAAATCCCCTTCTTTTACCCCCTAGCGGGCGTACAAGCTTTCCAGGTAGCCGCAACACTTACCCTTCCCAATATGGTGCTAGAAATCCCAATATGGTATCTACATCCACCTAATATGGTCCCTCAGCTATCCCTCCCTCCCCAAAGAGAAGGAATCCTGATGCAGATTCCAATACTTACCCCGGCCATCCCACCTACACCCCCACTCACTAGCACCCCTGCTACAGCTGGGGGTAGATGGAAGAAGAAAGAGAATGTTGCTCTGCTTCCACCATGAGTTCAGCCTCCTTATGCACTATGCAAGAAAGATGGTCACCCGACTAATAAGTGCCCACCTCTCCCCAAGTTACACAAATTAATTAAACTCCCACGAGAAACGACGCCACTCGTCACTTCTTCCAAGGCTACCACTATGACCACTAACACAGGTAGAAAAGGGTTGTGGAACAAATTTGCATGTGCCATCTGTACTGAGTATGGCCATTACACCCACCACTGCTAAGGGTTACCTCAATTTCGACAGACTCTAATGGTCATTTGCTAGAGATTCCAGCAAGCACCTCCTCCACCTGCATCATCTCACATGCATGTCACTGACATCCAATATGTCATGACCTCAGTGAATGAACATATGAGACATCCTTTCTCTCTATGAGAATCACTTGATCATTTCACATATCAATGTCCTATGATCATTGAATACAGGCATCGCCAAACCCTACACCCCTCCCTCCAACAGAAGCAATGAATACCCCTACCCCATCACTTGATGTGGTTCATATCTTCTCACCGAAACCTGGGGAACTCCCTACTCCCCCATGGTTCTTGGATGATTTATATGAGTATTTTCCCCAAAATCCCCCCAATTCTCCAATCCATTTCCCCATGAAAAATCTATGCCCGACTACCATTTTCAACCCACAATATCTTGATATTTGGTTCATGTCGAGCGAACCATTGCAAACCCCATGTGTCACCCTCCATACCTCTTCACCACCCTAGAACAACCACGCGGTGATAGCCACCAATGTTGTTCCCTTGGATCCACCATATTCTCTACAGTTCCATTGCGATGCAGACATCCTCGAGGAATTAACCACCCTTGATTGCCCATGGGATCCTCTCCATCACCGAGCACTTTTTCTCTCACAAGACACCTTTGTGCCTCTTCACCAAAACTCCATATATGCAATCAAAGACAAATATTTTATCCCATCAGGGCATATAGACTGGTTCAGTCACCCTATCCCTGCCCCCGACTCTTTTGAGGAAGGTAATATGGCCAACATTTTCTCCACTGTCAAAATTTATATTTCTATCAAACCCGACATCATAGAGAAATCACCATCGACACTGCATTCTCTCCTGAAGAAATCATTGCTTACAAATCTCTCTTCCAGGAATACTGAGACATTTTTGCGTCTTCATATGCAGAGATTCCAGGCCTTGATCCCTCTATTGTCAAACATCGCATAGACACATGGCCCGATATTACCCCTATACAACAAAAACAATGTCCATTACACCCATCCAAAGCAGTAGCTATCAAAGATGAGATTAACAAATTACACATTGCAGGGTTCATATACCCCATCGCATATACGTCATGGGTCTCCAAACTCGTCCCAGTAAACAAAAAGTAGGGTATTATTCATGTTTGTATGGATTTTTGCAATCTTGATCAGGCTTGTCCCAAAGAAAATTTTCCAACACCCTTCATTGACCAAATTATCGATGATTGTGTCGGCCACGTGGCTTTTTCCTTCATGGATGGCTTCTCTAGCTACAACCAAATTCAAATCGACCCAGTCGATCAATACAAAACCGCATTCACTACCCCTTGGGGTAACTTTGCATATCATTTCATTCCTTTTGACCTTAAGAATGCGGGAGCCACTTTCCAACATGCCATGACATACATTTTTCATGATCTAGCTCAAATCATTCTAACCTACTTGGATGATCTCATCGCTCGATCCAAAAAACATACTCAACACCTGGATGACTTACACATTGTATTTCACAGGTGTCTTCAGTACAATATCTGATTGAATCATTCATCGTCTCCCAATACGACACCATAGTCGACCCCCTCAAGGTCCAATCCATCATGGAAACTCCCCCAAGATAGAATTTACGCCAACTACAGAGCCTACAAGGCAAAGCTAACTTTTTATGCCTCTTTGTCCCCGGTTATGCCACTCAAGAACATGGTTTCCTTCGCCTATTACATCATGATATCCCATTCTAATGAGACCAACATGCCCAAAACGATTTTGATGATCTCAAATCAGCCCTCTCCAATGCCCCATTGATTAGTCCACCCAACTATAACCGCGGCTATATCCTCTACTTATCGGCTTCAACCATCTCCATAGCAGGATTTCTCATCCAATTAAGGGATGATGACCAGGATCATGTCATTTATCATGTTAGTAAAAACCTTTCAGGGCCACCCTTGAAATACAATCACGAAGAGAAACTCTCCCTTGCAGTTGTCCTCGCAGTCTAGAAATTGCGCCATTACATCTTGCTTCGAACTACTAAAGTTTTCACAGCTTCCAACTCAATGCACTACTTTCACAGTCACCGACAAATTAATGGCTAATTTTCCCGATGGATTGTCATCCTTCAGGAGTAAAACCTCAAATTTTCCACACCTAAGAGAAAGAAATCCATCATACTTGCGGAACTCATTATGAAATTTCCTTCCTATACTACCAGTACCCTCGTCAATATCGACTTCCTAGACGAACATCTCTTTTACATCCCCTCAGATGATCCTTGGTACAGTGATCTCCTCATCTACCTTTGAACACAAAATTTAGGAAACCACCTCTCTAGGGATGATCATCGACTTATTTGGAACCAAGCCCCTTGATACCTCCTTATCAATGATATCTTATATCGATGGGGGGTCGACACCATACTTCGTTGATGTTTTACCATTGATGAAGCCTATAGAGTCTTGAATGAATGCCACAACGGCGCATGAGCTGGTCACCTCTCTGGGATGTATACTGCCCAGAAAATCATTTGAGCAGGCTATTTTTGGCCCTCATTATTTCACGATTGCATCCATGTTGTGAAGCGATGTCACAAATGTCTGTTTTACGCCAACAAAGCACAAGCACCACCTGCTCTTTTACACCCAATCATTACCGTCGACCACTTTTGCAAATGGGGCATAGAATTCATGACTTGCAACCCTCCGTCTAGCAATGGACACAAATACATCATCATTGTAGTCAATTACTTCACCAAGTGGGTTGAAGCTATGCCTACCTTCAACAACATCACTGACACTACAATGCGCTTTTTCTCTAACCACATCATCTCCCACTTTGGAGTACCACTCCAACTAGTCTTTGATCACGGGAAACATTTTGAGAATGATATTTTCATCGAACTCTCATTCAGGTTAGGCTTCTCCCATGGGTTTTCCTCCCCATACTACACTCAGTCAAAAAAACAGGTAGAATAAGTCAACAAGGTCCTCAAAACCATATTGCAGTGCACGATTAACAAACATAAGACCAATTGGCACCTTATGTTGTTTTCTGCACTGTGGGATTATTGCACGATAGTTAAAACTACCACTGGTTTCACACCATTTCGTCTAGTCCATGGGGTTGAGGCCACTCTCCCCATCGAATGCGAAATCCCCACATTACACACCGCTATTGAGCTATTACCCGACACTACTTCGATGGAGCAGCATTTGCTGAACTTAGAGTTGCTGGATGAAGACCGCCAGTCTTCATTACAGCACAATGAGGCAGCCAAAAAATTATCGAAGGCCACCTTTGATCACCATGTCAACCTTCGATCATTCAGCGAAGGCAACCTCATACTTGCTTACAATATCTCTCATGATACCCTTGGCCATGGAAAATTCGAGTCATTATGGCATGCACTTTACATCATCCAACACTGCCTCACTAAAGGTGCCTACATTCTGGCCTCTCCCGATGACCACCCTCTCAAAGAGCCCATCAATGGGTTGTACTTAAAGAAATTTTATGCCTGAGAGTAGCCATTGTACACTCATCTTTTTCCTTTTCGCACGTGTTTTGTAGAGTTTTTAGTCTTATTTTTTCATGCCTTGCATCTAATCCACCATTTATGTTATTGACAGATTCCTCCTCCATCAGCCTACCACATCGGTTACGTCAATGGAGCCAGGCAATGGACATAGAATCTCACTTCAGCTACTTGGACCCTCTATTCTCCCTCACATGAACTGCTCCACTCCAGTGGCATATGTTTGGGCTCAACAACCAACAACCAAGTCGAATACACTGCCATCCTTGGCCTCCTAGTCGAGGCTAGTCACCATCGTATCTGTCACCTTAGCATGTTACTCGATTCACAACTCATTTTCCTTCAGCTCAATAATGTGTACTGTGTCTGTGATCCTTCCCTCTTCCACAAATACCTACAAGTTAGACTTTTATCTCAATAGTTTGATTCCATCACATTTACACATATTCCACGACAATTTAATCAAATTGCAGATAACATGGATAACCTAGTGTTAGATTGGCATTTATCACATCAAGATACCAGTACGCATAAATAAATCATCAACAGTCTATCACAACATATATATTAGACATCATCAACAAACACATGTAAACAACCAAAATATCCCAAAAGGTATATCCATCATAAATATATATATATATATATATATTGGTCAAAAGTGACATTAGTGTTTACAAAAAAAATAGTACATCAAGTACAATACCCGTAGGTAGGTGAACCAACTCATCCCTATAGATAAAAAAAGTGCCACATCGCCATATACAACATGGACTCACCATCCTATATAAACAAAACAATACATACATCGAGGCCCTCATGGCACCTCTATAGAACCACCACTCGCTCGTCTCTCAGGAGGAGGTGCCCCACCAACTAGCAGTCCCTTGGGTCTTGGGGGCAACCTGCTAGTCATCACTACCCTCACTGTCGATGGTCTGCAAATCAATGTCCACAACTCTACCAGTAATCCCACACACTTCTCTAGAACTCCCTCATCCTAGATGCACATCCATATGCCCTCAGGCACTCCCTGTAGTACCGCCTCTAATCAATGGAGAAAATCCTTAAAATCTCCCTCGACCCCCGTCAGAGGAGCATGTGATCGCCCGACACCTGAATCATCAAAGTGGTGTCTCTTTCATGTTCTCTCATCATCAACAAGCCTCACCCCAACATAATCCAATCATCATCTCTCTTCTACTCGCAACTCTCCCCGCGGTTGTCTCACCAGCCCCTGATGAGCTGATGCTCTAACCAACTCAACCTCGTGCCCTCGAGGTCCCACATCTTCACATAGAACAAACACACAATAGCATCAACATCCACCCATACATAAAATATAATGCTATACTATATAAAAATCAAAACATCAAATCTAACATCATACCTTTATGGTCGAACACCTCCCTAGGAGGTAGTACCATCTCTAGATCATCCTGGAAATACACCCCAAAATATGGATAGCGAAGTATGATATGTGGAATCTAATGCCACACCTGTGTAGCCTTGACCGTAAATTAATGCCCCCCCTCCCCACCACCATGAAGAACCAAAATAGTCGCCCACCACCTCAATCACGACTCTCGCACACCAGGCGCATCCAAAAGCACTCTAGGGCACAACATCAGCACCTTATCCAAGAACCACACCACCAATATGGACCCAAAGGTGAACTCCCCTGAGTCAATAACTCGACACCTATCCAGTTGCCCCACCATCTTGGCAAGCAGCATCAAGCCCTAGGCAAAATGATCACCCACCAACGCCCTCTGCATAACCCTCAGCTAACCCCCATTAATTCGCTAAGTTGTGAGAGACCCATAGACTCTGAAAACCATCACTGCCACACAATGATGTACAAGGGAATCCATCTCCCCAATGATAACCACAAAACCCGACATGAAGTTCTCCTCCAAACAATACCTCTGGGCTAAGGTAGCCAACTGCCCATCCCCAGGTAACAAGGGCTCTGCCAGTAAAGGAGCTCCCCCAAAAGGGAGCCCAGTTATAAAATATATATCCTCCACCATAGTGAAGGCCAAATACTCACCTCACATAATGAAGCAATGTCGATCCAGAATCCACATCAAGATCAGGAACTTCAACAAATACTCTTGTGCCCGAAGTAAAGAGCACTCAAAAAAACTTCAGCAGCCCACAAGCTGCCAAAGTATCCCAGACCGCTGGCTCCTCATCCCTCACTGCCTCCCTCAAGTGTGACCAATCCCTCTCTCTCCAATGAATCAACATCATCAAAATGATCACCTACATCCACATATATAGTACTTGATCAGCCATCACAACCCATAAAAACATTAAATCCCCACAAAAAGATAAACTTTTTCACCCCTCTTCTTTGCCTCAAAGGTGTGACATTTTTCCCCACAGGCGCGCACATATGCACATATTTTCATCCCATAGTCACACACTCATGTGCAACAATTGTCCATACAGAGGTTCACCCATGCGCCCTTTTCATACATACAGATGGGCACAAGTGCGCACCTATTGACTGCACAGTTGCAGACACATGCAGAATTGTCAGACCCACCACCACACATACATGCATTGTTGTGCTTCGAACAAGCACACATTATATGCGCGCCTGTTTTTCCCCTTCAAGCACCCATGTGCACGGCTCTCCGAATTACAGACGTGCACTCGTTCACATGAATCTGGGTCACCCATTCATATAGCCCCTGCCCAAAAATGAAATCCTAACTAGTATGTAGGAGGATCCAACCACTAACCTGACACTCACGAAATTTGGATCATCCAAATGGATCTCCCAGAATCTCCAAATCTCCTATCAAATTGCTCATCCACTCAATAAGACAACAAGTACAAATGAGGTGGCATTGTGAGCCCTACAACTATATATAGTCCCTTTTGCCAAACTTCCAGACATCATTTCGGGAGCACTGGGCGTCCATTTTTCGATCCATCTTCATCCATGGGATCAACATATCACCACCTACATCATCCCATTCCCTGGGCTACGATCCATCATTGGCCTCTGGGGGGGCCTTTTTCTCGTACCACAATCAGGTACGCATGCTTATATTCACACATTATTGAATAACAAATATATGATCTTTCTCTTCAAATATGGTTCACGTCGAGTATTCAGTTTTCATGTGTGCATGTACTTGATCATTATAAATCAGCATTACCCCTTCAGGTATATCATCAACACTGCCATGTATTCATTCCCTCTGCATATCAAACTGCATCTCCCAGTCACACCCTACGATCTTTTGCCTCTAGGATTTCCATATCTGGCTCTGCAGTTCTGTTACCTTCGCTGCATTTTGGTACTGTCACCCAGTAACACTCTCCCCCACATGAGTTGTCCCATTCATAGTCCCCCTTGGCACTTTGACACTCATGTTGTTTTCACCCTTTAGTGATGGGAGTCTTGATAGTCTTATGCATCATTGAGAAACGAACAGACACTCCTTATCCTCATTATTTTCTAGCCTACCCAATGGACTCCTAGGTTACTTCATCATGGTTCTATTTTGGCTGCACCTCAGTAGTATCAATTAGCCCTCCATATCCTCCACCATCATTTTTCCCATATGCAGATTACCCTCCATTCATTTTTCCTAATACATAAACCCACCTATGGGAACCCCACCCCCCACCTATTTTCACGTAACTTGTGCCCTCACAGGCCAAGCCATATTACACTGGGGCACCTATTTCTGTATCTGTATGCTCATCCCCAATTATTCTTTATTTATTTGATAATTGTACAAATCCTTTGTTTCCAGTATTAGAATTTCTTTTTTTCATCACCCTTGGTGACCTTCCTTTTCTGGCAGGCACAACCCATGTCACCCTTGGTCAGGGCATTCATTACCTTCTCCTCCTAATGATAGCGTTCATCAACCCTGAGTATCCCACAATCTTTATACCTTTGATCTCCGAGTTTGTCTACTTTGTCATGACTCTGGCACAATTTAACCCATGTCTAGTCATCCCCCTAACAACTAGATTTAGTTTCGCAGTTACTGCCACTCATACCTCACATATATCCCCAACCAATTACAGTCTTGAGTCTCACCACTTCTTTCCTTCGTTCATGTTCCTCATCAGTTCTTGATCTCATCTAGTGGATTTCATGAAGCCTTTTTCTTCTTGGTGTTGCGTCTCCCTTTCTGTCGATATCAACACAGTTTCCAGAAGGGAGACAGTATCTTGACTCTCATTACCTTTACAATGAGGAATCTCATACAACATAGAAAGAACCATCATTTATCTCTGTTGTCATTGACCCCCACAACATTCAACTTCAACACTTTATCATGTGGCGGTGGGTCTTACTTTGTGACTATTGAAGCTATTTTTATATGACGAAGACCTCTAAACACTGATAGACTATCAATGTATACACATTATCGACACTTCTCATAGGTGTCCTTACCTTTTTCATATTTTTTTCCCCATCAGAATTGTCCTTTGTCATTATCAAACCACCCCGGAGGGTGCTGCAGTGATCTACCTCGACACACAACTTCAGTTACTGTCTTACACATTTTTGAGTTACATAACATGAGCATGGGGCATGCCCACCTCGTTTGTACACATTTTTGTTATTTCACCCCTTGTGAAAATTTTGGGTCTTATAGGTTCCCTTTTCCCTCCAATGGGTCGTTCTTGATACTCCCCACAATGGTCTTTCCTACAAAGGTAGTCTCAGTAGAAGAAACATTGATGTATTTCAGCTATACGTATGCTCCTAACATCATACATCAGGGGGCATCTATTATCACTGAAATTTCATCTGCAAATGGTTACAGGAACCCAACATCTTCAAAACACCCATTAGTTCACTCATGGACCAAAAATGCATCTCCACAAGATCAAAAACTACACAACCAATTATAAAATTAGCATGTGCTAAGACTACACAGGGAACGCGCACACATGCGCCATCCAAAAGCACAAGAAAAAGTGCACATTCACATGATGCACGACTATGGACGCAAAAAACCACACACCCCTTAAAACGACACATTTATTATATTGGTCAGTCCTCCACCCACTTCTGGCTCAGCCTCCAAGTCGATTTGACACCCAAATCTCGGCTAAATCCGACTGGGGGTTCGTCAAAGACCTAAAGGTGCCCTGAAGGGCCCCTTGTTCACACTAAGAACTGGTTTCATAATGCCTCAAATCTATGCTATAAAAGGAGGCCATGGGTGCACTATATTTTCAAGGAATTAATTTGTATTGTTATGCTGCCTATATTTCCTTGGAGGATCCTCTTTCCTTGTCAAGAGCATACAAGTACCATCTCATTTAGCCATTCATATCACCTCTTGAGTGAATGTGCTTTGGATTTTCTTTACCATTTCCTTCTAGTTTGTTACTTGTAATAAGAGCTCAATCTTTAGGGGTTCAAGAGCCCTCCCTTGGAGGAAGAGAAGGCCCATAAGTCTCTCTTTCTCTTTGGTGTTTTCTTTCCACTAATACAATCATTCCCATTGGTGGCATGAATGTTGTTTATTTCTTGTTCTAATGTCCTTATGCACTCTAGTTTAGTTTTTATTATCGTTCTTAGTTTAGTCTTTTGTTTATATCATATGCTTGATGTTTCTAACTATTGCATTAAAATGGGCTTGTGAGCATCTCTATTTTTCTCATTTAGGTGACAAAAGAGACACAACATAAATCATTGTTCTTCAGTAGAGAGATCTATCCCAAATGACTTCCCAGTACGCATATTCCCTTTGAAATGTATGCAGTGATCAATGTGTACTCTAAGTCCTATAAAATGTTGTCGCGGTTTACACCATCCAAAGGTGGGATATAATCAGGTAAGATTGATGGGATCTGCTTCGCATTAGCCAGATCATTGTGATGCTTACTTTGCTTCTCATGTGCGGGGTTACTATGGCCTAAACATTGCCCAGTCGAAGGGGAAGCCTGTGCTCCCTTGGTTAATGATGTTTGTATTCCTTCAGACATATCTTTATCATCCATAAAATTCTTCAAAACCTCTTCGATGAACTTCTCTAGATCAGTGCACTCGACTGACATTCTCACTATTAACAAATAGGTTGGGTTAGGTGAATGGATAGAGGGGTAGACAAATAGACAGTGATTTCTGATAATAAGGATCAACACATAATCACCTCTCTTCTTGTCTCAGATAATCACAGGTAGAAACAAGTGGTCTGAGCCCAACGTCCGATGGTTTAAATAAGAGAGTGTCGTAACAGATTCTTCCAATGGGTATGAATGCTTCCATCAATGCGAATTCTTCCATTATGGCATGGTCCCAATGTCCAACAGTGGTCTATCCACCCATAAGTGTGTTTCCTAGCCATTATGGAGCATTGTTCTAATGGTAGGGGTGCCTGCAACAGCCATATAGCTTCGCCAGGGCGAAGTCCCATTCTGTGCATTTATGCTGCTCCAACGAGGTTCAAAGCCTGGAAGCCTGCCTCCTACAAAGTCTTCTCTATAACTTCCTGTAGCTTTTCTAACTTCAATTTCTTCTTACTGAGCTTCCTTGCCTTCTTTCCTGTAATATGAGCCTCTCTAACTATTTCTGGATTTCTCTTTCCATTCTTATTCCAATCTTCTTCTAGCATAGTAAATTCACATTGTTGATGTTCTCTCAAAGGGTTCAAAGTTAAGATTCCTTCCCTTACCACTTCCTATATGGATATACTTTCTTCTTGCATGGATAGGTCCTTCAAACCTTCTTGCATTCTTTCAACCTCGACAACTAATTCTCTTTCCTTTTGTTGCTTTGACTCAACTTCTCATTCATCTATCAGACGATCAATTTTTTTAGCTATGAAATCCCTTAGTTCTTTCTTTTTATTTTCTTTAGCTGCTTCCTCTTATTTCCTTCTGATCTTGTATTTCTCAATCCAAGTCTTACGTAGAAAAAGGGGGAAAGGGTTATTTTTCTCAACAAACTTAATGACTTCAAATTCCTCTTCATTCGATGTTCCATGAATGATAACAGGTACATTAGTAATTATTCCACATAAGGTTATCATCTTTCCTTTAAACAAGCCTATCCTTCCCAATGAAGGTACCATAGTAGGCTTTCCAAAAATTTCCTAAGTGCCTTCTATCATAATATTCACTCATGTTTCTTCATCCAAGATACAGTGTATGTCTAAGTCTCCTATTCTTTTATCTATGTGTTGTTTTTTTTTCAATATCTCTGGTAAATTGACATCTTTGTGATCATTCATTGCTTCTTTTAACTGTACTAATGTAGTCTAAACTTCCTCTGATCCTTTCTCTTTATGATTCTCTAACATGTTCTTATTCTCTTGAATTCCTTCATATTTATCTTGTCTCATGTTCATTTGTTCATCTTTAGAAATCATCCTTGGGAAATCCTCAACTTCATGACCAACAGTTTTACAACAAAGACAAATAGGACATGTACTAGGGAATTCTTTAGCAATATGTCACGGTCTTCTACAGTTATAACATAGTGTAAATCCTCTCTTTCTCTTGTATGTTCCCCAACTTCTCTTGTAATGCACACTAGGATCACAGTGTTGGACCTACAATATGAAAAAATTCTTTCTAAGTTCCTGCATCCAATTATTAGTCCAAAAATTCTTTCTATGCATAGGAATAACGTATCTTTCTCTATTTCTATCAAATTTATTTAGATCAACTCTTTATTCTAATTGTACCCTAGATTTCATACTAGGACATAATCTATTAAACATACCTATATTCATGCTTC
>ML818302.1:58590-112090 GCA_009831015.1 Picea engelmannii | reverse complement strand
GTTACAGGACTCAGGTTTTGGTACATAGATATATGATTACAATTACTTCGCGGAATACTTAAGAACTACCTGCATTAGTTATCAACCTCAGTCACATCGCATAACAAACCCTAAGGATAGATCGACACAGTGATAATGAAAAAATACACCTCGCACTTAACATCATAAGTTAGATCTATCACATTAAACATAAATAAATCACTAATCATTCATATATCTATCTATCATACATAACAATCAATGCACTAAGTAGATCCATAGCATAAACATCATAGAACAAAGAAAACCATTAACACATGATATACGTGGTTCACCCCAGGGTGGGGCTATGTCCACCAATTGCTTCTTCTTATTTATTATGCTTCAATATATTACATTCATATTCTCCTATGAACTAAGCCACAGAGCCAAGCTTCACACCGAGAAGGTGATTTGTGCACTAAGCACCAGATCCACCTTCCTAAAATCAGGTCAAGGCACAGAGCCAACTCCTCTATCAAGCATAGATTTGTACATACACAGTTTGTTGCACAAAGCAACTCAGGACTACTTTCCTCTTACTCTTAGCCAGTTACATCCCACTCACTACATTACATTCTTTCTTATTTATACTTTAACAATCGCTTACAAAAATTCCTAATCATGGGTAAACCCATGGGATGACATACCATAAACCCTAATACAAAAACCCTAACGAACCCCTTGTTAGGTCCACAAATCAAGTGAGATCCCGCGATATGAACTCCGCCAGGGTGCTCCATCTTTGACCAGCCTGTCGAAGTCCAAAAGGGTGGTCAAAACTGACCAATGTTTCCTCAAAATTTGGTCGAGGACCAACAACAACCATAAAAAAACAACAAAATTATATTGCCTCTTCACGAAAAAATGTGCCTCCTTTTTTATTGACTTTTGAAATTTTCAATAGGAATGTACATAATTGTATGGTTGATTCTGGCGCCTCGTCAAATGTGATGACTCTATCTGCGTGTCAGAAAATTAATGCTAAAGTAAAACCTTATGATTTAAAGATCATTTAGTTAGATTGAGCTAATGTCAAAGTCATTGGTGAACTTAAAAATGTGTTGGTAATATTGTCATCCAATCCAAAGGTTCACCAATTAATTGATATTATTGTTGTTGACATTCCAGAAGTATATGGTTTATTTTTGAGAAAATATTGGTCAGAAAAGTTACATGGCTATTTTTCTATGGATTGGTCTCATCCTTGGCTGGTAGAAAATGGACAGCCTAACAAGATCCTAATAAACAAAGAATGTTACCTCAAGTACAATGTGACATATTTAAACGATCCAAATGAGCCTTTTAATATTGTTGTAAATTTGATTGAGACATAGGGAATGAATACTTTTTTTGGTAATGTCATGACTAAAATTTCCTCTATCACCAACCCAGATCAACAATCTGAAGTATCGGCCTATTCTCAGATGACAACTCTCGCAAGTACACCGAACATTGTTGATGATGAACAGATCTGGTCCTTATATTTTGATGGATCCAACTCTCGGGAAGGGGAAGGTGTTGGTTGTGTGCTTATTGATCCCATAGGTAATAAAACATTTATTTATTGTTGATTGGATTTTGAATGTACTAACAATACAATAGAATATGAAGCACTTTTGTAGGGACTAAGGAAGGAACTGGATATGGACGTGAAAAAATTGGTAGTATTCGGTGACTCTGAGATCATAGTCAAGCGGGTAAGAAATGAAATGTATTTCTTATCACCGCATTTGAAAAACTACCAGACTGAGGTATGGAGTTTAATCCATAAATTTATTGTTTTCAATATAAATTCCATTCCTAGGTCAAGTAATTCAAAAGCTGATTTATTAGCTAATGTTGCCTCTAAATTGTTGTTTGTTGAAGTTCTTTCTCCTAACATATTCTCGGTTGAATTGTTATTTAGGCCATCGATTCCTAACAACATCACAAATTGGTGAGTGTTTGATGATGATCAACAGATCATCAATTTTATGCATATGGAAGAGGCCTTCCAAGATGTAGTAATCGATGAAAGAACTCATAATGAAAACCTCTGATATTTCACGGTAATATCCAATCCTCGATCTACAGAATTATCATCTGAGATGTAAACTCTATCGCCAATTGTTTTGTTAGATTAGAAAAATTTTATGATCAACATGAAAAGTTTAGAGGGGTATTCAACTGCAAAACGAATAGTTCCTCATTACTATACGAAACTATAAATTTAGGAACGCGAGATAATCCTCAAAATATCAATCTAGGAAGAGGGTGTTCTGAACAAGAAAAGTCTGCTTTTATAAAATTGTTCAAAGAATTCAAATATGTGTTTGCTTGGAAATATGACAATATAAAAACTTTTGATCCAAACATAATACAACATGTAATTCCTATGAAGCCCCAAACCCAACCTTTTCAACAAAAATTGAGAAAAATGCATCCTAAATTAGAACCTATCGTAAAAAAGGAACTAAATAAATTACTCACTACCAAGAGTGTTTTCCCAATCCGGCATACTCAATGGGTGTCGAACCTAGTCCCAGTAAGGAAGAAAAATGGAGAAATTCGACTTTGTGTCGACTTTCACAATTTAAACCGAGCCTTTCATAAAGACAATTACTTGTTCCTCCAATGGAATAAATTCTGCAGCAAGTATCTGGTTCTGAAAGAATATATTTATTATATGGTTTCTCAAGATATAACCAAGTCATTATATCTCCATCAGATCAGCTGAAAACCACTTTTTGTACCCCATGGGGCACCTACACTTACATAAAAATGCCTTTCGGATTGATAAATGTCAGTGCCACTTTCCAGAGGGAAATGGACATTGATTTCCATGGAATTATCAATCAGTCAGTTGTGGTCTACCTAGATGATGTCACTATCTTTTCCAAGAACAAGAAATATCACGTATCACATCTTAGGGTTGTGTTAGAACGATGTCGCAAGTTCGACATTTCACTCAATCCTAAAAAAATAGTATTTGCAGTATAACAAGGGAAACTTCCTGGTTTTATAGTCTCTAAATATGGAATGCTAATTGATCTTGAAAGAACCCAAGCCATCGCCAACCTTCCCCCAACTTCTTCCAAAAAGGCCATGCAATCCTTTTCGGGTAAAATTAATTTTGTTAGACGATTTGTTCTAAGTTTTTCTAAGATGGTCAGACCTCTACAAAATATGATAAAAAATGATGTTTTTTACAAATGGGGATAATAAGTGAGTCAATATTTTGATTCCCTTAGAAAATCTATAATCGAGGCACTCTCCTTGATGAGCCCTTATTTTTCTGAGGATTTCACATTATATACGTTTGCATCTGACAGATCTTATGTTGTTGTGCTTACACAGAAAAATGATGAAAACAACGAGATACCCATTTCATTTATGAGATATGCCTTTAAAGGATCAAAACTAAATTACTCTGTCGTAGATCAGTAGGCATACACAGTTTTCAAAGCAATTAAACATTCCAGGCCTTACCTTTTGAAATCCAAAACAAAAATCATTGTTTCTTACCCTGCTGTAAGAAATCTGTTAGTGCATCAATAGTTGGGAGAGAAAAGGGAAAATTGGATGACATCACTTCAGGAATATGATCTCGAAACAATACTTGCACAAATTGTTAGAGGGAAAGGCCTTTGTAAATTGGTAGCTAATTCAGTTGAAAAGTCAGAAAATCAAATAAATACATCAACTGCAAATCAACATAACGAAACACAAATATGTTGTACACAAATTGTGCCCAATTCATGGTATGATAATATCAGGTTTTATCTATTGTGCAAGACTGCTCCTCATAACCTTGATCCGAAAAATAGAAGAGAACTAAGGCTTAAATATTCATCTTTCCAATTAATTAATGATATATTATTTCGAAAGAATTTTGGCAGTGTTTTTATGCGTTGCTTAGAAAAGGAGGAGTCCTAAAGGGTGTTGGTTGAAATTCATTCTAGCGATGTCAAGGGTCATTTCGATTGAGGCACCACTACCCACAAAGTACTAAGGGATGGCTACTATTGGTCTATCTTGTTTAATCATGCTCACACTTTGTCCTGCAAATGTATAATCTGTCAAAAGGCTACACAATGGGTGAAAAAAGTTTATTTTCCTTTGCAGTCAGTCACGGTAGACAGACCTTTTTAGCATTGGGGCCTATTTATTATAGGGCTGATTAATCCCCCTTCCTCACAGCAGCACAAGTACATTCTCATGGAAATAGATTATTTTACGAGATGGTCTGAATCCTTACTGTTAAACATAGTCAATATGAATCGGGTAGTTTTGTTTCTAAACTCTCATATTATCACTTGTTTAAGAATTCCTGAATATTTGGTTTTCGACAATGCCTCTTATTTTTCTTCTCTGGATATGAATTTCTTCTCTTTAGAAAAATAGATTAAACTAAAATACTCTTCCAGCTATTACCCTCAAGAGAACGAGCTGGCCTAATCAACGAATAAAATATTAATCAAGATAATAAAGAGAAAAGTGTCAGAAAACCACAAAAATTGGCACAATTCATTGTACAAGGCACTTTGGGTTGATAGAGTCACTCAAAAATCTTCCATAAATAATTCTCCCTTTTTCCTTGTTTACAGAAGAGAATCCATCCTTCCTCCACATGTCTTTCTTCATTCTCTACAATTGTTGCATAAAGTTCAAGAAGAGGAATGTCCTCCTCTAGAGAATCAAATAAATTCTTTATTGAAATTGGAAGAAGTAAGGACACAAGCAAAAGAAAAATTGGATCAACATCAACAAATTGTAAAGAGTTGGTTTGATACAAGTTCAACCTCTGAAATAAATTTTAATGTAGGGGATTTGGTCCTCAAATGGGACAAAGCACACAAGAATAAAGGATAACATACCAAGTTTTGAAACCTATGGCTAGGGCCTTTTGTCATTTTTGAAAAATTGGGTCCTAGTTCTTTCCGGTTACACAACTTAGAGGGACAACCAGACACTTTTCCAGTGAATGACCAGTCTCTATGTCTAAATATAAATGTCCAAATTATGATGAAAGTTATCAATTCTCAAAGAACTAGAAAAAATCAATCCTATCATTGTCTAGCTGTGAAATCTTCAGTATCACCCCTCTCTCTTGTTATCATGAAGTTCCTAAAAAAAATTACAAACAATTTTAGAGAGTTGGAAGCATTGTAATGCGTGTGAATTGTGTGTAAACCCACTGGGATACTAAAAATGTCTACTAGTAATGGGTAAATGCACACATGATACCAAGAAAACTTCTTTGGGGTACTAAACATGTTTGTTGGATGCAAAGCAATGTCGGGTTTAAAGATCCTTAGGTATGTTTTTAAATTGATCATATGTCAAGATACTTTTATCATAAATAGATAACTTTTGTATGGGATCAAAGTACTAGAGAGGATTAAGTGACATCCCTCTTGAGCATATAAACGCATGCTGGCAGTAGTGGCCCTGTCAATGGTATTGGAGTTACATGTATAAATATTGTTACCACTTTGATCAAAACGAGATGATGGCTTACAATTTTTGGACAAAAATTTATTCAATGAGATGACTATGTTATTTTTCTCAGTTAATGTCAAAATGCTTGATTTGTTTTTAAATTACTTCCAATAACTATTTGAGTTATATGTTACCTGATATAAAGTTTTGATAATGAAGAGATGACTGCTTTGTCGACCATGTCACCATTTTTGGCAACCAACTATTCATTTCAATTTTATCATTGTAAAATATCATCTTAATGGGATAAAATTTTCTATAGTTGCCTCCTTCTTTTTGCCAAGATTTCTATCATCTTTTGGTTTTGAAAATATTTTTTTTATCAGCTGTGTGTATGAGTTCGTTTATTTTTATCTATTGTTTCTCTTGTTTGATTTCATGACTGTAAGCATGAAATTAGAACAAGCTATGGTTTGAGGGAATCATACAGTTTGTGGACTTTCCTTTTATAAATTGGACAACACCTAAGGTCATCTAATATTTTCAAGAACCTTCAAAGTTTATAAACCTATCACATTATGGTTTAATCCCTTACCATAGCGCATGAGTTATCCACCATGGGGTTATGCCTTAGGAATTTTATTCTTTGAATACTCTTATTTTCACATTGCCATATCTATGAGCATGCATCAAGAAAAACTTTGGTGTATTTTGTCTCGTCGTCCTGGTACATAACTGACATTCATACCTTCAAAAATTACTCCTTTGTCCTACTAGCACAAGCATGCATTCATTGCTTCAGGTGGTAAGTTTTCATTTTGGGTTTGGAATTCATTTGAAAATTTGGTTTTCATTCTGTGCGTCCTCTGGTTTAGCATCCACTCAACATTCCAAATGTTTTCTATGGTGCCTTTCTGAATCCTTAGGTTTTTAATATCCTCCAATTACACAGATCGCATCCTCTATTTCATGTGTTTTCGAATGCACCCCACCCTTTTCTACTCATGTTGGATTTGTGTGACCAAATCGATGGCACCTGTGGTGAGGATCGAGCCAAATGGCTCACAAGCTCTCCTCTCACATGAAGACACCATGGATGACCTTGTGGCTTATGGATGATATGGATTCATAAAACAATTCAAGGGTTTCAACCTCAGAGTTGCTCAAGACTTTTCCCAGAGTTTCGATGGCGCTAAGTCTAAAATTGGAGATTTAAGTTGGAAGTGGCCAAGGGTTCCATTGTAGAGGCTACTAGATCGTCCCAAGAGGGATCTCGTTGTTTTAAAAACCTCAATTTTGAAGGCATGCCTTGGAATCTACTCATGGATTCCAAGAAATCTCATTCCAATGCAAAAGGTACACCAATTGTTTTATTTAAACCACAATGTCATGGTTTGTTGTTGATGCTTAATCATTTTGTCACCTATGAGGGTAGATATGGTTTAGTCTTCTTGTATCATGTATGTTTATTGATGGTATTCCTAGGTTTTGAGTTAAACATGCCATTCTACCTACTTAGGATCCTACAAAAAATGTCCAAATTCTACCAAAGACAAAACCTAAATGCACAATCAAGTTTGTTCCATCACGACTTGATCTGAATTCTGGTGATTTCACAGTTATCTAAAGTTGGGGATAGTTGGCACAATTTCGTGTATAGAAATGGATTCAGACTACCTGAAAACATGACAGACTTACCTATGCATTTTAATGAACCTCCTAGTACTTGTCTATCAAACCCCTCTATGGAAAACCTACATTTCAATCTGCAATAAAGACCTATGTCTATAGCTAAAACCCCTATTTTTCTCTAGAAGCCATCCAAAGGCAAGAAACTGAGATGCAATTTTATTCCTAGGAAATCTTTAGAAGAGGTTTGGGATGAACTAAAGGATAAAATACTTATTGTTCCTAATCTTGAGCCAATTCAGGTTGATTTAAATGAACTTGATATCAAGAAAAAGGGTAGGCGAAAGATATAGAGAATTCTAGACATCAAATTTAAAAATAAAATACATGGTTGAATCCTATCTAGAACACTAAGAAATCGACAATGTGACCATGAAAAACCAATCCCTATGATTGAGGTCGATGATCGAATTCTTGAGGATGATATCGATGACTGGATCCCTGGGGACGATATCGATGTTGATACACCGTAGTTCGATTTCGTATCGAATCTACCCCCATTCTTAAATAAATAGGAGGGTTTTAAAGGCATTCAACATGATCTGAAATAAATTATGGAGCAAGTTAAATTACCCTCTACGAAGAAGACTCGACCTTTGCCTAGCATAGAACTAATGCATTGCAAAAATTCTTTTGATTGGATTGAAAGGTAATATCAGGATGTCCCTTATCTACACGCACAATTGAACCAAATGGTCACGCAAAATTTAGTTCTTGAGAGGGAGAACGATGAGCTGAGAGATTGCGTCCGATCAAAGACACCTAGGGATAACAAGCGCATTAAGCGATCTGGGAATTTGATCATTAAAAATTCGACCAATTTCAATACCATTATAAATTCAAACCTGTCTGATGCATCTCTTTCAAATTTCAGAATTGGTAAATAGTTTGTTTGTATTTTACAATTTGATTTTGTTTGATAAATAATAGGTAGATTCATTTTGATTTTATTTTATTATTTTAGACTAGCTACATAATCGAAAGATTTTGTAGCTTGTCTTTTGAATTTCTTTTTTTGTATTCTTATCTAATTTTGATTTTGTGTTCTGTCTTTCAGGTGAGTTGTAGATTGATTTCTATGATTAAGGAAAGGAGTGATGGGTTGGGCATTTAGTGGACTAGTAATTTCCTATTTTGAAAAACAATGTTTATTAATATAAATATTTTTTATTAAAAGACTCCAACAAGATTATCCTTTTGCTACTTTATTTTAGTAAAAAACTTATTATAAGAGATATGCCTCTATCTTGCATGATAAGAGGTAACAGATCAGAAATATGTTTAAATATCTATGTTGCCTGGTGATTAAGGGAAATTTTCATTAGAACATATGATGAACATATTTTGTTGAAACTATATGAGAAAGTAGTTTACTATTTGGCTTTTGTAGATTGTACAGACTGTACTCTAACCAAAACATTTGTTCTTACCCAGAACACTTGTTTTAGACTAGTCTTAGGACTAGCCACAAACCCTATTTTCCACGGAGTGTAACTCCAAAAATACAACAACCCACAAGATTAAATTAGTAGCACAACTACTTAGATATGTTTCCTCAATGGCCTACCAATTTCACGGACTAAATCATTCTAGAAATTTTTTTATTACAAAAATGTTGAGATGAACTGTAAATAACATACCTTAGAAAGCATCATCAAAAGAATTTATCCTCCCTTGAATTTCGGCCTTATTTACTTCACCTTTCCTTTGAAATTTGGCATAGATATCCTTTGGTTACCTCATTCACCTGTATATATTCAATATGCTCAAGTGTGATTAAAATGAGAGAGCCTTGCCTCTTATTTATACTCTCCAAGTAGCTTCCTTAGAAGCATCTTCTAGGCCACTTTGTCCACATAGCCAGTTTGTCCACATAGTCACCTATGTCCAACTTTGCCCAATTTTCCACTTGTCCTTATATCCAATAGAAACTTGAAAACTTAACCCATTTTCCTCATTTTAGGGTTAACCTTMTTATAACCACTTTCCATAATTAGAAAGTTCTCTATTTACTTTATTATTTAAATAATCCTCCTTGACTTTGTCACTTCACTTTATTATTTAAATAATCCTCTTTGATTTTGTCAATTTCACTTTATTATTTAAATAATCCTCTTTGACTTTGTCACTTCACTTTATTATTTAAATAATTTCTCCTTTGCAAGAATGTTGACTTTTTTGACCTTTTGGGGTTTCAAGCTAATCATATGAGGGTCCTTCAACTTCTTAAAGACATAACTCTCAAACCATGAGGATTTATATGACGTTCCACATACCACAAAAAATGGCATGACATGTACTATCCATCTAGAATAGTATTATCTACAAATATATCAAAACTCATACCATTATACATCAAACAAACTTGGGTCCATTACCCAAAACATTTTTCTATCGGACTTTCTTCAAGGGTTAACATCAATGACAACCAACCCAATTAATCAAGAATCTCCCCCTTTGGCATTGATGGCAACACTCTAATGCAATACTGAAATCATATCACTTATGCTCCCCCTAGAACCATTCCTGTATCTCTGTGACCAATGCTCCCCCTAGAACCATGCCTTTATCCTCTACATTTGATAAATCTCCCCCCCTTTGTCATCAATGGAAAAGGTATCTTCCATTCGGGGTTGCTCCCCCTAACTGACTCGTCTGATCTCCCAACCTGAACTGTCCTCTTTGTGGTGCTTCCTCATGTACATATAAGACATATAAGATAAGCATTCAAAATCTTCATTTTGGAGTAGAAATAACTCTGAGTCTCTGGCGAAGATACTCAAAGTATTCCCGTGGAAGCGGTTTTGTAAATATGTATGCCACTTGTTCTTTTGTGCCCACATATTCAACTCTGATGTTATTTTCTACAACTTGTTCCCGTAGAAAGTGATACTTGATTGGATTGTGCTTCGTCTTGGAGTGAATCACCACCCTCTTTGAGATACTAATGGTTCTTGTATTATCACAATATATTGGAATGGTCTCATCATACTCAACCTGTATATCTGTCAGAGTTTGTTTCATCCATAGAACCTATGTACAACATGTTTTTGTTGCAATATTCTTTGCCTCGACTGTAGATAAAGATACTGATGATTGTTTATTACTTCGACATGATACTAAACACTCACCCAAGTAGAACGTTGTTCAACTGGTGCTTTGTTGGTCATCAATGCAACCTGCCCAATCTGCATATGTGTAGGAAATAAGTGATAGATCCTTTCATTTTGGATACCATAATCCAAATTCTTATGTTCCTTTGAGATATCTGAAAACCCTCTTCATTGCTAATACATGTGATTCCTTTGGTGTTGCTTGACATCGTGCCACCTGTCAAACTACCTACATTACATATGGTCTGGATGTTGTCACATATAGTAGGATACAAATCATTGACTTGTATTTCCTCTGATTTGTAGACTTTGAATCATCATCTTTGATCAACTTGCAACTGGTTTGCATGGGAGTGATAACTAGTTTGCAATCTTCCATTCCAAACCTCTTTATCATTTCTCTGATATACTTGTTTTGAGAAATAAAAGTACCTTGGTTGATTTGACGTATTTGAAGACCCATAAAGAAGGATAGTTCTCCAAGTAATGACATTTCAAATTCATTATGTGTGTCCTTTGAAAATTTTTGGCTTTACCTGTAATTAGTACTTCCAAAAATAATATCATCAATATAAACTTAAATTAATAAAATATTATCTTGAGTTTCCCTGGTGTAGAGGTTGTTGTCTACACTTCATTTTTTGAACCCTTCCTGTTGTATATATTTATCCAGTCTGGAGTACCATGCTTTAAGAGCCTGTTTTAGACCATACAAGGCATTCTTTAATTTACACACATAATCTGCGTTCTCTGACAAATGAAATCCTTCTAGTTGTTCAATGTATACTTCTTCTTCAAGTTCCCCATTCAAAAACGTTGATTATATGTCCATATGATACACTTTAATATTTTTGGAGCATGCATAAGCTAAAAGAAATCATATTGCTTCCATTCTAGCAACTGGGGCAAATGTCTCTTCAAAGTCGATTCCTTCAACCTGTGCATATCCTTTACATGCCAATCTAGTTTTTTTCCTTGTAACCTATCCATATTCATTCAATTTATTCCTTGATACCCACTTTGTGTCAATCACATTCTTATCCTTTGGTCTTGGAACCAATTCCCAAGTGTCATTTTTCTCTATTTGATCCAATTCTTTATCCATGGCCTTATTCCAAAATTCATCCTTGCCGGCCTCTTAAAAATAGGTTGGTTGAATCATATATGAGAATGCTAGGTGCATTTATGGTGAACGGGTTCTTCTTCTATTCTCAACTCCTGCATCTTTTCTTTCGATAATTTGATATGAAGGATGATTCTTTTGTACTCGTCTTCTAGGTGTCTTTGGAGGCACTTGCTGAAATTTCTCTTCTACTTCTATTGGATCCTCTTCATCTCCCCCTTCTACTTCTTTTTCATCTTTTGTTTCTTCTTTGTAAATTTGTTTCATTGATTCATTTTATTCTTCCTTTAATTCTTGTCTACCTGTTTCATCAATTGTTATGTTGATGCTTTTCACAACTTTGTTCAATCTCAGGTTGTAACACTTGTATGCTTTCCCTGTACTTGAGTAACCAAAGAGTACTCATTTTTCCACATGAGATTCAAACTTTCCCATTCTACCATCTTCTCTTTTAATGTAGCATTTGCTTCCAAAAACTCTGAAGTGCTTCAAATTTGTTGGTATTCCTTTCCATAGCTCGTAGCAAGTTTTGTCAGTGTTGTTTCTGAGAATTACTCTGTTTTGAATGTGAATTTTTCTATGCACTACCTGTGTCCAAAACATATCTGTCAATTTGGAATCCATTAGCATTGTTTGAGACATTTCTTGTATTGTTATGTTCTTTCTTTCAACAACTCCAATATGTCAAGATGTCCTAGCAACATATAATTGCCTTTTTATTCCATGTCTGTTGCAGTAGTCCACAAATTCCTTTGAAGTGAAATCTCCTCCATTATTACATCTCAAGCATTTGATTTTTGAATCCATTTAATTTTCAACCATTTCCTTGTAGACCTTGAAATTTTCAAAATATTCTAACTTATTCCTGAGAAATCAAACTGTAATCATTCTTGTATAATCATAAACTAATAACATAAATTGTTTATTACCTTTTAATCCCTTTGTTGTAGTTGGTCCAACTAGATCAGTATGCACAATTTCTAGTGGTCTTGTAGTTGAATATTCTTTTGATTTAAACCTAGTCTTTGTTTTCTTTCCTTGTTGACAATGCTTGCATAAAGTGTTGGTTGGTTTTGTGATCTGGGGAATTTCCCTAACTGCTTCCCTTTTGCTGACTTTGAAAAGGTTATAAAAATGTATGTGACCCATTCTTCTGTTCCATAGCCATCTTTCATATTCCTTTCCTAGGCTACACTTTTCATTTCCAAATTCACTTAATACATATATGTTGCTTGAATTTTTTGCAGTTGTTGCAATCAATTTTCATGAACCTTCTTTTCTTATCTTGCACTTTTGTGAATCGAAAGTAACTTTATGACCTTGGTCAAACATTTGACTCACACTTAGAAGATTATGTTTCTTATCTTCTACTAGTAGAACATTTTTTTCATTGGTATTCTTGCTCCCAATTCTGACTGTGCATTTTCCAATGATTTTAGCTAAATCATCATTTCTGAAGGAGACTGATCCATATCTTTCATTTCTTAATGTAAGAAACTTGTCTCTATCACCTGTCATGTGTTTTGAAAAACCACTATCAACATACTAACTACATTTCTTCTGCTAAGCTTGTAGAGCGAGTGTGCATTCTTCATTGCTATATTGATTATGATTTCTTATCCATGTCCTTTTCTGAGGTTAATGTCTGTGACTGTTGTTCTATTGTGGTTCTCTAGGAGGGTCTGTCATTCTAAAATCTTTGGCCATGTGTCCAAAGTTGTTACATTTTTAGCATTCCACTGCAGTGCTCAAAGATTCAAACATGTTGTAACTTCTTCTCTGTGTTTTACTAGGCCTTCTTGGATAACCCTTTTGTGTATTACTTTCAAAGTTGTTTATGTTCATGTTGTTAGCTCTACAATTCACATATTTATGTCCAAAATTATTACATGCATAACATAAACCAAAAAAGATAGTTTGATACCTGGAAGTTGAAGATCTTCTGAAAGGAGGTACTCTTATGAATCCTTCTTCTTCTTGAGGCCTATCTCTTTATGTCGGTCTTTGATTATGAAATCTGAATCTTCTCGGTGGAGGAGTGTCCCTGTAATTTTTTTGCAGACCTTCCTATCCCTTTTGATTGTTTCTGCATAGATTTTTGTATATGTTTCTTGTTTTGTTGTTTTGGAGCTTGATCCATTTTTTGTATTATTGTATCCAAGTCCAGACTTGTCATGATGAGGTTTTTTATTGTTGATAATGTCATTCAAAACTTTTGAGTTGTTCTGCATATTTTTATTTTGAAGATCCTTTCTTAATGTGACAATTTATGCTTCTAAATTTCCAATGATCATGTCTCTTCCTTCTAGATGTTCTTTGAGTGCTTCTTAATTTATTTTATCTTGTTCAATTTGAACCTTCAAATTTGTGATCATTTTTTCTAGTTCCTGAGTGTCTTCTTTATTGTCTAGTTCCACTTGTAGTTTCTTGTTTTTCTTTTTTTTCTTCTGATAACTTCTATGGCACTCAACAATCCTTCTCGGTAGTCAACTTATCCCTCTTCATATTCTTCTTCAGTCTCTTCATATTCTTCTTTGGAGTCTTCTTTATCATATTCTTCTATTGCCAAGAATAGAACTCTTTTTGACTCACTATCACTAACTTCATCTTCATCTGATGATGAGATGTCTTCTTTGGTGCATAAGCTTTTCTTGAAAAAAAAAATTGTGGTTCTTTTACCTTTATATGTTTGTTTTCTATTTGAGTAACCTTCACCATTTCTCTTTTTCTTATGAGGACATTTGTTAGAAAAATGACCAATACCATCACAATTAAAACAGATCAAAGGAAGCTTACCTCTATACCTGTTGTTGGTTCCCTTGTTCAATCTTCTGACAAAGTTGGTCGTTTCTTCATCATCTTCGGAGATGTCACTACTACTTCTATGTTCTTTTTTTTTTCTTTCCATTTTTATTTGACTTTTTGGATGCTTTTTGGATGCTTCTTTTATATCTGTATTTTTTTGTTCAGTTCTCATTTCATATGATGTGAAGATTCCATGTAGTTCGTCCATGATTATTGAGTTCAGATCTACTCTTTATTCTAGTGCTGATATCTTAGGGTCAAATCTCATAGGAAGATATCTTAGTACCATTTGAAGAATTATAGATTCTTTGAGTTCTTCTCCCAATTCCAAGATTACATTTACTGTTTCATCGATTCTTAAAAAGTAAGCTGCAATATTCTCATCTTCCTTCATATTTTGTTGTTCGAACTGACCTTTGTAAGTTTGAAGCCTTGTTCCTTTGAATTTTGAATCTCCTTCATAAATATTTTAAAGTTTGTCCCAAATCTCTTTAACAAATTTACAATGTGAAACTTTGGTGAATACCGATTCTCCAATACCATTCAAAAGTGCATTTTTGGCTTTGGAATTATTCTAACTGAGTTTCATTGCTTTGTCATTTGTCGAAGAAAATGTTGGTCTTGTGTTCCATCTATAATTGAATGCCAAATTTCAAATCCCTATTCCTGTATATATGTCTTCATCCTTATTCTCCAAAATGCATACTTATGCCCATCAAACTATGGTATTCCATTATTATACATGTTGTTTCTCTCCATGATCTACCTTTCAGTGGTTAAACTAATTTCTAAAGGAACCTTCTCTGATACCAATTGTTGGATTATTGAGAAGGGGGGTGAATCAGTAATAGAGAAATCTAATCCTTTTTAACCATATATTGCAACTGTTATATCAATGTAGTATTATCATCCAATATTTGTAGAGTAAATAAACAATGAAAAAATGAACAATCATACACATACATAGTACACCAGTTTTTTTACATGGAAACCCAAAGTGGGAGAAAACCACAGAATGTTTTTTCATATATGTCTTGAAGAATTACATTAACTGGAAGCACCAAATTCATTTATTTTCCAGCTGCAACTGGAAGGGGGATCCAACCCCCTAGTTTCTCAGGCTAAAACTCGAGGGAAGATCCAAATCCCCAATTCTTTGGCTACAACCAGAAGGAGGCTACAACCCCCTATGTTTTTCGGCTACAACCAAAAGGTGGCTACAACCATATGTCCTTGCCCCATCCAAATGCCTTGATGTATAAGTAGAATAATGGAACCACTATCACACTATCACTGTGAGATATATTTTTGTAAACCTGCACCAAAAAACCTATACCAATAACCTGAACCATGCATCAAACATGCATCAACCTGTACCTCAACCTGTAATCAACCTATACCATAAAGAAGTGCATCAACCATGCACCAACCTATACGCAACAACCTGTAATTAACTTGTACCATAAATAAGTGCATAAACCATGCACCAACCTATACCTCAATCTGCAAAGCTTCCTTAACTTTAACAACAAGAGACTAGCATTTTCATCAAACTTTACTTTAGTCTCACATGACTAGTTTTGGATTAGTCAACAACCCTAACTTGAAATAATCATAACTATGTACATGTAATGAAAAGATCTGAAAACAATACACAATGTTCTTCAGTGTGTGTTATGCAATTCCTCCAGTTGTCGCTACTTGGAAGCTCACAGAAAATGAGTTATAGAAAAAATGACATACCTTGTTAAATTATGGCTTATTCTAGAGGGAGAACTTGTAAAGCGTACCCTGCACAGAGTATTTGTTGTATGGATCTAAAAATTTTACACAGAATACTACAAACTTTACTCTAACCAAAACACTTGGTCTTGCTGAATTTGGATCTGTTATGAATAATTTATGACGTTTTTACCCGAAACACATGTTTTAGACTAGTTTTAGGACTAGCCACAAACCCTATATTCCACGGAGTGTAGCTCCAAAACTATAACCACCCACAAGCTAAAATTTGTACCATAACTACTTGGATATGTTTCCTCAATGGCCTCCCAATTGCACAATCTGAAGCATTCTACAAAAACATTTATTTCGAAAACGGTGAGATGACCTGTAAATAACATACCTTAGAAAGCATCATCAAAAGAATTTATCCTCCCTTGAATTTCGGCCTTCTTTACTTCACCTTCCCTCTAAAATTCGGTAGAGATATCATTTGGTTACCTCAGTCACCTGTAGATATTCAATATTCTCAAGTGTGATTAGAATGAGAGATCCTTGCCTCTTATTTATACTCTCCAAGTAGCTCCCTTAGAAGCATCTTCTAGGTCACTTTGTCCACATAGCCACTATGTCCACATAGTCACCTATGTCCAAATTTTCCCAATTTTCCATTTGTCCATGTATCCAATAACAACTTGACCACTTAACCCATTTTCCTCATTTTATGGTTAACCTTCTTATAACCACTTTCCATAATTAGAAAGTTCTTTATTTACTTTATTATTTAAATAATCCCCCTTGACTTTGTCATTTCACTTTATTATTTAAATAATCCTCTTTGATTTTGTCCATTCACTTTATTATTTAAATAATACTCTTTGACTTTTTCACTTCACTTTATTATTTAAATAATTTATTCTTTGCAACCACTTTGATTTCTTTGACCTTTTGGGGTTTCAAGCCAATCATATGAGGGTCTTTCAACTTCATAAGGCCATAACTCTCAAACTATGAGGAGTTATGTGGTGTTCCACATACCACGGGAAATGGAATGACAAGTACTATCCATATAGAATAGTCTTATCTGAAAATATATCAAAACTCATACTATTATACATCAAACAAACTTGGGTCCATTACCCAAACCTTTGTGCTACCAGACTTTCTTCAAGGGTTGACATTAATGACAACCAACCCAATTAATCAAGAGTAATATGGGGTACCTAAGGAGGTACCCAAGGATAATAATAATATATAGGTAGCTATATATTGTTATATATGGAGGATATAAGGCCCATGTAATAGGCTGAAAACAATGAATGTAAGAAGACTTACTAGAAGGTTCCACCTACTAGAATGTTCCTATGAGGTAGATACTGCTATGTAAAGTAGTATAAGAAATGTAATGAATCATGGTGAATAATATTGTGAATGTATCAAGAATTGTATATTCAATGTAGATCCATCTTAATACTATAAAAAATTCAAAGGGATCAAATCTCTTGAGGTGTAAACTTTTCCTCAATTTTTTGCACCATCAAAAATATTTTCACCTTAGAATTTGATCATTCTTGTGTTTAATTGATCTAGGATTAATATGTATTTGAAATTATTTAATCACCTTACAAGGTTATTATGTAGAACATGAATTTTAGATGAATACATTTCAAAATATACAAAGATCAACAAATTTCTACAAAAGAGTTTAAGTATCAAACTACAAATATTATGTCCTAACTATCTAAATTATTATAGAAAAAAATGAGAATAAGCAAGATGATATTTTCAACTACTTTGTTGATATTAGAAATTTATTGAATGTCATATATAAATTTTATAAACTACTAGACGTCATCCATAAACTTGTTTTTCCCCAAATGCTGGAGAATTTCCAAATTTTCCAAATATGATTATTTCTCTTTTTGTAACTCTATACAGAATGGTTTTCCATTGTGAATCTCAATTCATCTTCAATATAATATGTCTAATTTCAATGCATAGTACCTTCATTTTACTCACTAATATAGGAATCAAAATAATTAACAACGTTGATTATTTGACTTTGCTTTAGTTTTCCTCTAACCTTTATCCCTGCATGGTGTTGTCAAAAAGGTGTCATTTTCTAACATTTTTTATTACGCATCAGAGATCTTCATTTTAGAGGTTTTTGGTCCCCAAAATCACTTCAAAAACTAAAACCTATCTCTTAGCTTTGGCTTTCAATTTAGATTTTCAATTCCTCCATGATCAACTTCTTTAATATAAACTTGAATTATTCGCTTTGTATTGACCATCCACCCAACCTCATTGTTACCAAACATGGATCACATAATGATTTTGATTTACCATATTATTATGCCTAGAATATCACTATAAAAACCTATTTTTTTCTTACAGTTTAGGTAGTGCAAATTCAAAAACTTGAAAACCAATAGTAGGCTATGTTTTCAAAAATGCTATATTGAATTTGAGAAAATGGATTATGCTTATTAAACATGATACTAGATCTTCAATGTTTGCAACTATCCTTTTGGACTTGAACTCCAATTAACCTTGAGCAATGGATTAATAAATCCATACATCATACCACCAACTAGGGTATACATTTGATGGGCACTCCTACCTGTCATGTAAATTTTTATGAATGATTTCTTTTTTAAACTACCCTTTGTATGAAATTTTATATTTATTTTTTCTTGTCATTTAAATATTATGTATTATATGTGTTTTTGTTAATTTTTGTTGTGAATACAAGAGAAAAATTAGTTTTGAATACAAAGGCACCCTATGCATAACATAAAATCATTATGAAATTTTATTTAGCATAACATCATCAAATTGCAAAAGTTTGTATAAAATATTTGATGTATCCAACATCATATGGATTACAAGACCATTAAAACATAAACAAAAAATAAAAATCATTAAATATTTAGGATTCTTATTTTCTTACCATCTTTCCATATTTCATATACCTTGGCCCATTCCACCATTAATGAATCAATCCCTATTAGTGCCACTCACATTAAGGCATCTAATTTATCCAATGATAGTGTTGTTCTTCATACATCATTTACTATGTTTTGTCTTGAGAATCCTTGATGGGTGTTGTATATGCACTAAAAACACACTAAAAACCCTCAATTAAATTGTCAACCCGGGGTAAGTAAACTTAGAGTTGTAAAAAAATATATGTCAAATGTAGAAGGGATGGTAGTAGTATAGTCTAACTAAGGAAGGTAGATATCTAAGGCTAATCTATTCAAGCAAACCAATCTAATGCGCAAACCCTACTAAGAAACTTGAAACTATGTAACCTAGGTACTTTTGGACCAAGGATCGATGGATAGTTCTAAGAAAGAAAGTAAAAACCCTATGTAAAGCAAACTAGTTCATAACAATAAGCAAAAGAAACTATTAAGCATAATGATAAGAAAATAACAAAAACAAACTACTTTAACTTGCCAACCTAAATTCAATGAGAAACTACCCCATGAAAGAAACTAAATAAACAAGCCAACAACTATTCTATTAAAGCAAGTAAAAAAGTAAGAAAAACAACTAGCTAACCTATTAAAGCAAGTAAACAAGTAAGCAAAACAACTAGCTAAACTATTAAAGAAAATAAACAACTAACTACTCTAAGATAACTTCTACTGCAAGTAATCTAATTAAAACTTCTCATTGAACAACTATCTAGCCTAAGAGACAAGTGGACTATATTCTTAATTCAAACTTCAAAACTATCTCTAATTCATAAAAGGAAATCTATTTAATTGAAAGAAAGAAGGACTAAGAACTAACCTTTAATCTATGATAAACAAACTTCTCTTTAATCTACCAAAGAAAAAGGCTATCTATCTTACAACAACAATAAAACTATCTTCTAAACTATGAAAGAAAGAAACTATATCTTCTGATCTACAAAAGCAAGAAACTATATCTTCTAATCTACAAAAGCAAGAAACTATATCTTCTAATCTATGAAAACTCAAATATAGTGTTGGTGGTTGTGTGAATGTCTCTGATGTCGTATGATATCTTGATGGAACTTGACAACAAAGGATAATTCAAGCGGTATAAGCTCAACACTGATCTCAATAGCAAAGTGAAAGGTATGGATTAAACAATCTAATGAGAATTTATCCATTACGAAAACAATGTTAATTACCCTGCATATTCATGAAATTATTACCCATCAACAATATAACGAGATTATAATTGTACTTCTATGCTATGTAAACAAAATTCATAATTAAACTCAACCATTAACTAAGAAATATAATTGCAATCTAATTCTAGGAAAGAAATTACATGAAATGAAACTATGCTATATCTATTCTAACAATTCAAATTGCAATAAGAAAATGCTTAAGAAAAAAAATTAAAACATGACATTAAAAAGTAAACTATCAAATACATTAATTAACAACTAATTAAGCAAGATCTACACAAAAATGAAATAAGCAATATATAATTAAAAAATGAAATTAATCATATGCATCCATCAAATCCTTGTTAAAGAAAACTCAAATTAAAACTCTATTCTACTCTATTTCAAACTTTGTTTTAAATTTAATTCTAACGGCATAAATAAGATACAATCTAACAACTAATTGCACACGGGGTTAGTCTAGGAATTTGCAAATTCGTTCCTAACTACAAGATTAACACATACTAACACAAGTCTTCATACTAACTTGCAAAAGAGAGTTAAAATGATTAAACTACAACAACAAATTAATTAAAAAAATAATAATGCATATACAGGAAATGAAAGAGACAACTAAGATATGAAATGCATAAATAACCTAAAGAACAGTTACTAGACCACTAGTGGGCCCCCTAGCAAGTCATGGTCACTTCCTAAAATCACACCACAAACTCATCAATTCGATTTGACCATGAAAACTCAAAAACACAGTTTTTATATAATTTGGAAATGAAAAATGGCAAAACAAAGTAAACACATGTTTGTCCCTATCACACTGATACTTCGACTACTTCCTAGCTATATCACCACCATGGTGATATTTATAATATTTACAGACCAAGTGTTCGACCACAGGAGGGTCGAACCACTTCTAAATTCGGCAAATTACATTAATTGTGCCCTAACTGCCAAAATAGAGCGAGCCA
Source organism: Picea engelmannii (assembly GCA_009831015.1). Lineage (NCBI taxonomy): Eukaryota > Viridiplantae > Streptophyta > Pinopsida > Pinales > Pinaceae > Picea > Picea engelmannii. The sequence continues at coordinate 91,057 of ML818302.1, read as the reverse complement.
ATAATCACCCTGCTTAACAACTTAAACTGAGTTGTCAAGGGTTCAGTAGCTAGAGGGGAAAGAACGAGAAAAAACCTGTTCCTGATTCACCCACCACTTGTCACCAATACCATAACCACCAAATCGCCCACAATTTTTGTGCAAGACGCAGTGCTGGACAAAGTATCGGACCAGGTACTGGATCAAGTACTAGAAGGAGTGTCAGACTGAGTGCCGGAAGCAGAAACATGATGCATTTTTTCCCTGTAACACCAAAAAATGTGAATTAGATATTTGGGAACATAAAACGTGATTAATTATACTCAATATTGACATCAAACATGAATCATACATAATTGGTGTAGATCATACTATTTTAGCACAAAATTCTTCAAAAAGCTTCTCCAAAACATGAAAAACACATATGTACATTTGGAAAAAGTGTCTAATAACTCTCATAAAATTGATCATATCTCGGGCCCAACATTACCCTCACACTTACGATTTGGCAGGTCCCACTACAAACAAAAAGAAATTACCCCTTGTGACTAGGATTGCTGAGGAGGATTAGCTTTGGAAGCTTCTCCTTCTTGCTATGAGGACTTTTCCTTGTTCCTCTTGTGTTGCTTCATTTGTGCTATGAGGTTGCAGTTGGATTTGGTCATATCATCAACCAACCATTGAAGGGGGTTAACCTTGTGTTGAAGGACTGCATTATCATGATGAAGGTGTGTGTCTATCGTCTTCCTTTCTTCCAAATGTTGGAGAAGATGGTGGTTTTCTTTTTGTAGCTTCTCAATGGCTGGGGCAGAATCAGTGATCTCTGAGGAAGGCTTAGATCCTTTGAGGGATGTGGAAAATCTATCAGTTTTAGGATCTACTGTAGGCAAGGGTGAAGTAGGAGTGATGGGGGATTGGTAAGAAGAGGTAGGTTCTTATTTTGTCTTTCTTAGTGGCTCTAATCCATCCACAAAAACTTCCCTAAGTCTCTTGTGAGGGATCTCAAGGTCGGAGGACACTTGGATAGAATTTGAAGAAGGCAAGGGTTTTGCATAAGGTTTTTCTCTTGTGCTCCGGGTACTCTTTCGAAAGGGTCCCTTACCAAATCAATTGGCTCCCATCCTATTTGTGAGAACGATGGGAAAGTCTTGTTGGATTGATTCTTGGAGTTTTTTGGGTGTAGAATCAAGAGAACCTTGAAATGTAAGGTAGCTAGAGAGGTAGTGGGGGGGCCCAGAGGGCCCATAGTGATAATAGTGGAGGTAATTCAATGTAAGGTGGACTAGGTCCACTATATTATTAAATAAGGCTCACTATGGTAGTTAGATATAATAAATGGGTAATTAGATATAATAAATGTAAGATGACTTCTTAGAAGGTTATACTTCTAGAAGATTCCTCCTCTAGAATGTTTTTAGGTGATGGTAGCACTATATAAAGGAGTTTAAGGAATGTAATGATACATGAAGAGAATTATTTTATTGGAGCAATAGCTCAATAGGAGGATTCCGCCTCGAAGAGACAAGTGAACAGGAGAGGATCCCTTCCATAATAGGATCCATTGTATGGTGTTGCCCTACCTCAAGGGTTTGATAGTAATACATGAGATTTTGCATATTGTTCTTCTATATCTATTGTGGTTCTTTTGTATTCAATATTTGGTTCTTAACAAGTGGTATCATAACTAGAGAGGTAGTGGGGGGTGCTAGAGGGCCCATAGTGATAATAGTGGAGGTCATTCAATGTAAGGTGGACTAGGTCCACTATATTATTAAATAAGGCCCACTATGGTAGTTAGATTATGGTAGCACTATATAAAGGGTTTCAAGAAATGTAATGAGACATGAATATAAATATTTTATTTGGAGTGGTATCTCAATAGGAGGATGCCCCCTCGAAGAGACAAGTGAACAGGAGAGGATCTCTTCCATAATAGGATCCATTGTATGGTGTTGCCCTACCTCAAGGGTTTGATATAATAAAGTTGTGTTTTTCTACATAGTTATTCTATATCTGTTTTGGTTCTTTTGTATTCAGTCTTTGGCTCTTAACAAGTGGTATTAGAGAACTTTCCTTGGCAGACATTGTGGGCAAATATTTTTATTTTTGTAGATTTTTTTTTCGGAGATGAAAAAGAGGGCCACGATATTACATAATTTTTTTGTATATTTCTGTGAAAAATTTGTAGAAACAGATTGTATATATGAGTTCTTCTTAGATAAAAACCCAATTTGAAAAAACAAATCGTCCAAAACAGAGTCTGGGAAGTCAAGATATTGAAGTTTCAAAATCTACAATTTTTCAGGGTTTTTTCCGCAGATGGTGGAGAGATTTTTTTTATTTCTGTAGCAGCTGGAGGCCAAATTTTCCCAAACAAATTATAGATCTGAGTTCCTCTCACAATTTCACCCAATTTAAAAGAAAAAAATTGGCCGAAACAGAGTCTGGAAAGTGAAGTTATGAACATTTTAAATTCAACAAATTTTTAAGGTTTTTCCGGAAAACGCCGCGATTTTCTGCAGTAAGTTATTGTTATATTTTTTGTGTTTTTTCGTGATGGCTATGAGACCGAAAAGTTCATAGGGTGATCAGATGGATATTTTCTCTCAAACCCTCAAGGAAATTCTTGAAGAATTCAAATCCAAATTGTATGACACATTGGATGCTAGATTGCATGACCTTGCAAATGGTCTCAATGATAGTTTCTGTAGTATTCAAGATTCATTGGATAAAATGCAGAAGCTATTTCTTATGGAGGACATTAGGGATGAATATAATCAAGAAATATATGCTTGGTATGATTTTGAGGCTGATTGTGATGATTGGTATATGGATAGTTTTCATTTCTGGGATGACAACCACTTTCATATTTTATTTGATGACTCTAATCCACCTTCTGTAGAGAGCATTAATGTGACAAATCGAGAGCCAATGATTATTACCAGTGTCCATCCTTCATATTCTACAATGATATTATTCCTTCTAGATTCTTATATGACCCTTTTCCACTATGTGGATGGATCTTCTTATTTGGATCCACATGATAGGTGTCAGTATTTGGAGCATCATTTTGAGTTAGTTATTGGATTCCAAAATCTTCCACGGGGAGTTCACATGAGCACTTGGACATGGGACCTGGGTTTACAATGGTGGTTGGACTACTTTAGCATGGTGGCTTTCCTTTCTACATGGGACCTTGGTTCTCCAGTCTTCTTCAACATTATGGTCCACAATTATCCATGGGACTCTGGTATATGGTTGTACATCAAGCATTGAGGACAACACTTTCATAAGGGGGATTGAATGTAAGGTAGATAGAGAGATAGTGGGGAGGACCATAGGACCCATAGTGATAATAGTGGAGGTCATTCAATGTAAGGTGGACTAGGTCCACTATATTATTAAATAAGGCCCACTATGGTAGTTAGATATAATAAATGGGTAATTAGATATAATAAATGTAAGAAGACTTCTTAGAAGGTTCTACTTATAGAAGATTCCTCCTATAGAATGTTCTTAGGTTATGGTAGAACTATATAAAGGGGTTCAAGTAATGTAATGAGACATGAAGAGAAATATTGTATTTGGAGCGGTATCTCAATAGGAGGATTCCCCCTCGAAGAGGAAAGTGAACATGAGAGGATCCCTTCCATAATAGGATCCATTATATGATGTTGTCCTACCTCAAGGGTTTGATATAATAAAGTTGTGTTTTTCTAAATTGTTCTTCTATATCTGTTGTGGTGATTTTGTATTCAGTCTTTGGTTCTTAACACAGGCATGGGTTTTCCATAAGGTTTTTCTCTTGTGCTCCGGGTACTCTTTTGAAAGGGTCCTTTACCAAATCGATTGGCTCCCCTCCTATTTGTGGGAACGATGGGAAAGTCTTGTTGGATTGATTCTTGGAGATTTTTAAGTGTAGGATCAAAAGAGATTTAAGGAATTGGGGGGTTAACAATAGGATTATTTTGGTCTTTTCTCTTGGTCTTTTTACTCGATGAAGAAGTAGGGATATCAAAAAGATTTTTGTATTGTTCCGAAAAAGAGAGGGTTTGCAAGGGGGTTTGGATTTCTTAGAGAGCAAGACTTGTATGGAGAGATAGTTCTTAGGATAAGTGGATTTTTTCCAGTCTTAATTGTCAAGTGAGGGTTTGCAAATTGATAGATAAAGGCATCCCAAGTTTGCCCCTGTTTCTCTAGTTCAGCTAGAACAAGGAGTTTGATCAAGCCATGGTGAAAGATACTGTTGTGGGGGTTAGTCACATTCTTCCTCACTTGAAAGGACATCTTCTCCAAGATTTTTAAAAAATAGAAGGGGAAGTTCAAAGGTTTGTTGAACAGAAAATGAGCCAACAATCTAAAATGACAAGCTTTGAAAGTGGATTATCTACCTTCACATGTAATCAACCTCGTGAAGACAATGAGAGGGTTGATCAATTCCACCTTTAACCACTCCCTAGAATATCCTTTTTCTCCTAAAATGTTCTCAAATTCATGCTTAAAAACCCTATTATAACTTGAGCACGGTATTTTGTGGTTTTTGAACCATCTATCTCTCTTTCTTGTGAGCTTCGTAGCTGCAACAATGGACCCTTCCAAGACTTCAAAGGAAAGAGACCCCACGCGTGTTTTCTTTCCATCGAAACCGAGGGAAAATTGCATGGAGAGGCCATCATCGTGTCCATACAAGTTAGACAAAAATGTCCCCCAGCCTGCATGCAAAAACACCTCTCTACATTGTGCAAATTCGGGAATGGAAAAAAGATCTGCATAGGAAGAGGGTTCATACCTCTTAGGGATTTTGGAAAAGGTGAAATTCATCAGGCAAGGGTGAGAACGAGCCAAGAGATGGCATGAATTGGGCATGGGACGAACATAATTCAAACAGGTGAAGAAATGGCAGAGGTTGGGCACGATTTCTTAACGCATGGAAGAGAAGATTGCAAGGGTGAATTAAGATAATGGTTTCCCAGCCGGATAGCTGGATGTGCCTATAGTGGAGTAGGTTGCACACATGTGTGCATGGGCTACCATGTGTGGAAATTTCAATTTCGGAGGCTCATTTCCAGGGGCAATGTAATGATGTGCAGTTAGATCAATGTCCAAGTCTTTTGACTTGGACATTTGATCATGAACATATAAAGCATCTTCAATCAATTGCCTGCAACCAATTCAATTGAATGTAATTGAGTTCTGGTTACTTGGAATCTAGGAAAGTTATTGGTGTATAATTTATATGGTACTTCATTCGGCACCTCATACGACATTTCATATAGGACCTCATACGGTACTTCATACAATACCTATATGTTAAATACATTTGCACTTCTTATAATGGATAGACTACAAGTTTGAAGTGTTTTTGACAATTACAGTGGTAAATGAGGAAAGGAAGAATGTTCCCTTTTTGTTGATTTTTCCATCATGCTCACTCAATCCTCTTGCATATGACATATAATGTCAAACCTACAATGAACAAGTTATAGCAAGTATAAAACATGTATTGTCAAACCTATAATGTACATCTTGTAATGAAAGATAAACCGATAAAGAGTAGTCTGTTAAGTATATGTTCAGTAGTTTATAGCACATAGGAGTTTAGCACTTTAAAAATAAAAATGACTATTAATGTAATAACCTATATCATGGAAATAATACAAAAACTCTTGCAAATATTTATTTCTCCAAGCAATGATCATTTGTCAGCTCATGAACCCCTCCCCCACACCTAAGTATTGTGACACCTCACAATCAAATGTATAGGAAACTAGACAGTTAGAAGATAGCCACGCATATAGGATAAGAGATCCTATATATAGATAAGAAGAGATAGGAAAGAGAGTTTCAAGATACTCTTAGAGTTATTTCCCAATGGAAATTTTATGAAGTTCATTAACCTTATCTTAACCATGCATACTTCATGTCATCTTTGTCTGCAAGTAATGTCGTACATAAGGACACGTTTAAATTTACTATTTAGTTTTGTCAGATTACCATCCTCGCTAGGTAGAATGCCCTGCTGCCAGCAAGTCTGTTGAGTACTCTGACGGTTTTACCTAGTCATACCACAGGCTAGTACCCATTGCCAGTAGACTTGTTCAATATCCCGATGGGCTAGCCTCATACACCCTCAGAGATTGGCCCTCCATATTTTAAGATTTTAGTATAAGATTTCTTTATGCAAGATGATGGGGGGATAGCTTGGAAAACAACTTTTCTTTCTTTTTTCAATTGGGATGGTATTTATGTTAGAGGATGAATTTATGTTATATTACTTAGTGATTGTCCCAATGTAAGGGGTACTTAAGTGAACGTGGCCTATCTAAACATATGATATAATCAAGCTATTTAGTGTGTAGTGGATGGTACCATTAAGAAAGAACAGAAAGGTATCTCTAGGCTCAACTTACTTTCTTCCTTTGTAGTTATTGTGATGTTTCCATGACTAACTGCTAATTAGACCTCCTTGTTACTCTTTGATAAAGACACTTGACCCACTGACTCAGGTTTCCTGGAAAAATTGTACAAGAAACCTTTAGGCTTGATAGTTATGGTATCAATTCCTTATACAGTGGTGAAGAGCTTCAAGATCAACTGCTTTAGAATGCTTGAAAAAAAAATGAATTTTTTTGCAAAAATATGGCTAATTATAGTAAGTCAATATTCATTTGATGCTTTAGCAGACACAAAATTCAAGTGTAACAATTTTGAAGAAATATCCTTGAAACTGTGTACTCCTGGTGAAATAAATACTTACATAAATCTCTAGAATTACCTTATTAACAAAATTCAAAAACTATTTACATATATACAGTAGGAAATTCAGAAAAAATTTCAAGAACAAGGGGGGACTTCCCCATCTACTAAGGCCAATTCCTTGTCAGTTGACATGGCTTGTAGAAAATCCTCTCTGGAAATGGGCTTATGATAAAATTTAAGTCGGTGTCCATTTACCACAAAGGAGACTTCTCCATTGTCAATTGTTTTAATTTTTACAGCTCCATTTTCATATACAGTGTCTACCTCGTAAGGGCCCAACCACCGGGTGGTGATTTTGCCTTTGAAGGTTTTGAATCAAGAATCAAACAAAATTTCTCAATCACGAGGTTGGATGTGTTTCTTCTTAATAAACTTGTCATGGCACTTACTCCTCTCGTTTTGGACTAATATTGTTTGTTGGATGACATCTTGCTTGATTTCATCCAACTCATTCAATTGTAGGGCTTGTTGCTTCTGAGCCTCATCCAGTTTCAATCCCAATTCTGCGGAAATACAGAAGGTCCTTATTCTATAGGTAGAAGTACTTGTTTCCTGTACACTAGCTCAAAAGGGGTATGCCCAGTGGTATTTCTCCAGGTGGTCCGGTATGCCCACAAAGTCTCTGGGAGCCTATCAGCCCAATCTCGGTGATGTAATTGAATAGTCTTGGTCAAGATGGATTCCAAAACTTTGTTTTTGAATTCTACTTGACCATTGGCTTGCGGTTGGTATGGAGAATATTTACAGTGTTTAATCCCATATTTCTTTGTTAGCTCTCTCATCAGTTTGGAAGTGAATTGAGTGCTTTGGTCGGTAATAATTTCATGAGGGACATCAAACAGGGTAAAGATTTATTCATAGGTAAATTCAGCAACAAAGTTCTCCGTAGCTAGGGATTTTTCCTCTACCCATTTGGTGACATAGTCCATACAAACCAAAATATAGTTGTTCCTACAGAATATGGGTGAAATTGGTCCTACAAATTCAAGGGCCCATTTTTTGAAGGGTTCTATCATACCTTGGGCATGCAAAGGCATTTCTTCAGCTGACATGGTTATTCCTATCCTTTGGAAACTATCATAACTTCTCACATACTTGGCAGCATCTTTGAAAATGCTATGCCAATAGTAACTCGAATGTAACACCTTATATGTTGTACGTTTGTCTAAAAATGGCCACCATATGGTCCATCATGACAACTTTGTAGAATTTAAGGTACCTCATCCTCTCAGACACATCTATGAATAATCAAATCAGGACCTGTACAAAAAATATCATGACCAACCCAAGAGTAATTATCACTATGTGTAATAATTTTCCACTTTTCATGAGGTGACAAATGAGACGGTAACTTCCTAGTGGCCGGATAGTTTTCCATATCTGCAAACCATGGAGTATTGACAGAAAGGGAAAAAAGATGCTCATCTGGGAAACTATCATCTCTAGGGATACCACAGTGATATTAAATTCTTGCAATAACAAAATATACCTGGTCACTCGACCATTAGTAATGGGTTTGTTCATGAGGAATCTAATGGTGGAATGATCGGTATGTACAAATACTTTATAACCTATAATGTAATCACGAAATTTGTTAATAGCATGAACAACTGCTAAGAATTCTTTTTTGGTCACTATGTAGTTCAACTAGCCAAGGGACAAGTTATTTCTCACAAAATAAATGGCATAGGACTATTGGTCTTCTTTCTTCCCTAATACCCCTCCTATTGCAGTGTTGGAGACATTAATGGATATATGAAATGGGAGAGTCCAATTGGTCCCTCTAAGAACCGGTGCCACAAACAACTTAGCTTTCAGGGTTTGAAAGGAAGTTTGACACTGCTCAGTCCAAACAAAATCAACATCTTTTATTAGTAATCCAAACATAAGTGCAACAATATTTGTAAAATTTTCAATAAACCGTCGGTAATATCTGGCATGTCCAAGAAAGATTCTCACCTCTTTCTAAATCTTGGGGGGTGGAATTATGATGATGACCTCAATATTTGCAGGATCGAATTTTATCCCTTCAAATGAAACATGATGTCCTAGAACCACTCCTTCAGTTAACAAAATTTTGCATTTTTCATGACTTAGATATAGGTTCATTTCCTGGCATCTGATGAGGAATTTTTCTAAGTTGTCTAAGGCTTCCTGATATGTGTTAGCATAGGCTATGAAGCCATCCATGTAGACCTCCACACAATCATGAATAAGATCATAAAATATCCCTAATACTCCTCATTGAAATGTGGGAGTGTTATAACCCTAAAATGCACCATACAGGTTTACCCGACACCTGGCCAACTCATGCCTCTTCCTAGCCAAAGCTCATACGCAGATCATGACCCTCAAGACTTAACTTTTAACCTTCTACCCGAATCTAAAACCCCTTTTTTCACATGCACACAAGAGAAGAATGAACCAACCTTTTTCTGACGGTTGAAGTAGATCCTCCGTGGATCTTCTTATCTCCTTGCTGCTGCTGCTCCTTCCAAAAGCTTCCCTGCAATCAAGACAAGACTATGCATGCATGCTACTTATCTATTCTAAGGTTAGAGATAAAAACACAAATCAAATAATATATATAAGACTCATGTATTCGGGACGGGAAAAGTATCTTTTTATTAACTTCAATATGAATCAACTTACAATGATTTCTGAGGCTGGTCACCGTTCCACGATCCTGATCATGGGCTCTTCCTCTTCTTTTTTGTCCTCCAACTGCTGCTTCTTGAGTTTCTCCTAAAGCTTGAGGCAAGGCTAAAGGGTTGGGACAAAACTGGCTTGGCAATTTGGCAGAGTTTCTTTGCTATGATTTTTCCTCTTTTGAATAGTACCCCTACCCCTCCTTTTATAGGCTAGAAACACGCCCTTACAACCGCACCTCTGCTATGGCCACCAAACTATAACAAGGATTTCCTATTATATCTGGCCGCCGCCGAGTCAAGTATAGGCATGGTTTTAGTTCAAGAAGATGATTCGTTTTCTGAATACGTGATCTATTACTTGAGCCGAGGCCTCGTAGGACCGGAACTTAATTACACCCATCTCGAAAAACTTGCGTTGGCAGCGGTCCATGTTGTTCAACGGTTCCGTCACTATGTTCTGTTTCGTAAGACCACTGTCGTCGCCGTCGTAAATCCATTTCAGTACATGTTGACACGGCGCGTTATCGGCGGCAAAATCAATAGATGGATGGTCATCCTCCAAGAATTTGACTTGGATTTTGTTTCAGCAAAGTCCAAAAAGTCGTTGGTCTTCGCAGAACTTATTTCGGAACTTCCGGTTGAGTCAGGTGACGTTGTGCCNCTTATTCTTTCACACTCGTTAAACGGTCCAGAAGAACATTCCTAACGGAGTCCATAGTTAAGCTTTTTTCAGACTCCTTAAAATTGAAAAAATCGCCGAGTGATCTTGTCCTTGTCACACTCGTTAAAATGGTTTTGAATTGAGGATCAGGATCGTGGAACGGTGACCAGCCTCAGAAATCATTGTAAGTTGATTCATATTGAAGTTAATAAAAAGATACTTTTCCCGTCCCGAATACATGAGTCTTATCTATGTTATTTGATTTGTGTTTTTATTTCTAACCTTAGAATAGATAAGTAGCATGCATGCATAGTCTTGTCTTGATTGCAGGGAAGCTTTTGGAAGGAGCAGCAGTAGCAAGGAGATAAGAATCTCCACGGAGGATCTACTTCAACCGTCGGAAAAAGGTTGGTTCATTCTTCTCTTGTGTGCATGTGAAAAAAGGGGTTTTAGATTCGGGTAGAAGGTTAAAAGTTAAGTCTTGAGGGTCATGATCTGCGTATGAGCTTTGGCTAGGAAGAGGCATGAGTTGGCCAAGTGCCGGGTAAACCTGTATGGTGCATTTTAGGGTTATAACAGGGAGGAGCATTACAGAATCCAAATGGTAAGACCCTATAGGCATAGGTGCCCCAAGGACAATTAAAGGTAGTCTTGTCCTGGTCTTCGAGTGCTATAAGAATCTGATTGTACCCGCTATACCCATCTAGAAAGGAAAAATACTTCTTTCCATACAAGGTATCTAGAACTTGGTCAATGAAAGGGAGAGGAAAGTAGTCTTTCAGAGTGGCTTTGTTGAGTTCTCGAAAATCAACACAAATTCTCCATTTCCCGGTCACTTTCTTTGGAACCACTATAAGTAGGGATACCCACTTACTGTTGGAGATGGGATAGATAAATCCGACATTTAACAACTTTGGATCTCCTCCTTGACTATATCTTTAAGTGCAGGGTTCATCCTTCTCTAGGGTTTCCTAACAGATGTTACTTCCCCCTGGGTATATATGTGATGGATGCATGTGTCAAGGTGTATACCCTTCATGTTAGTGTATTCCCAGGAAAATGCTCCCTATTTTTCTTTAAGGATATCTACTAACTATTTATGTTGGTTTGTATCTAGCCTGGAGTTTATATGTAAAAATTTCCCTGGACTAATCTCATAGGGCATAATATAATACATGGTAGACTCATCTATCTTGAATATAAAAGATGTCAAAGACAAAATGGATGGGTCTAATTGTTCTTGAAATTCTTCCCCAAAAATGTACTCAAATTGGGGAAAAGACTATGGAAAATCCACACATGTGATAATAGAAATAAACTGGTTTAGCACATTTTTTGTTGTGTGTTCCTAAAGTTCCCATGCATGGTCACTTGGAAATACAGGTTCTTCCCTGTCCTCATTCTCATATGGACATTCAAGCCACCATAGATTCTCCATAATAGGTTGATCTGGAGGGTAAATGATGAGCTTATGAATAGAGAGACCATTTGAGATGGTCATTTCCCCTTCTCTACATCCAATAAATGCATTGGTTGTGGCTAGCCAAGGTCTTCCCAAAATGACAGGATGGCCTTTGGTAGGATCCTTTGAGTGAATAACAAGAAAATATACCGGGTACTCCCATGAGGCTAAAGTAACCATGATATCATCTAAAATTCCTTCAGGTATAACCCTAGTCTTATTTGTTAATTCTAAAATGGTTGGGGTAGGTCAAAGAAGAGGTTGTAACTATAATTGTTCCAAGGTAGTAGTGTTCATAACATTGATGGCTTCCCCTAGGTCTATGAGAGTGTTTCCAATGGAGACCTGATTAATGGTTATGGTCACTACAAGGTTTCTTGGGTTCCCATACTTTGCCAGTTTTGGCTACCCTGATATGTATTCGGAAAGTCCTCCTCTCAAGTGTATGATAGGGGGATCCTTTTTATTCCTACCTGGATTCTTAATACACAATTATTTGACTACCTTACTGTAGATTGGAATGTATTTAATGGATTGTAGTAGGGGATTCTTGACACAAATATTTTCCAATTCATTCAAAATGTCAAATTCTGGTCGGGTGGTAGGTTTCTCAATTACCAATCAGTATGGATAAGGAGGGACCTTCATGATTTATGAAGGTTCATTTTGAGGAAGCTTGGGTTCTTGATTCTTTGGGATAATGACATCTTCCCACCTAGTGTCATCTGTGGGTTGTTTGGTGGTCTCTTCTTCTTCTTCTTCCTGGATGACTACTGAAGGTCTCTGCCTCTCCATAACTTTTCCCGATATTAGTTGAATTTCCTGTAATGGAACAGGAGTGATAACTTATGTTGGGAAGGATTGCATCTCAACATTATGAAGAGGTTGAGGGGGCATATTATTGGATTCAACACTGGTTTTTTCGGTAATAGTGTTGGTCTCGGGGAGCTTGAATTTTGATATTGTAGCAGTTTCTGTTGTGGAATAGGAGGTAAAGGTAGTGTAAAAAAACCTGGCAGAAGTTGTGGAGTGTTCGGTGGGAACTGAGGATAATGATGGTTGGACATAGGGATAGGTGGAGCTTGAGGGTTTCCTTGGTTATGTCCTCCTCTCCATCCTTGAAACCAAGGATGTTGGTACTAGGTAGACCAGTTTCTCCAACCTGGTGAGTTCCACTATTGTTGTTGTTGATAATAGGGTGGAACTTGAGATTGTAGATACAGGTATGTGGGTTGGTTCCTAGGCTGCCATGGAATCCTAGGTGCATAAGAACACTCCACAGGATCTCCACTCCTATAGATGGCTAATAAACCGAGCAATGGTGGACATTTTTTGGTCACATGGTCTTCTGTACAGAAGCCACAAACTGAAATTTTATCTAATGGCAATTCCCTTGAAGAATGCTTCCTACTGCATCTTGGGAAATATATGCTCATTGTTGCATTTTCCTCCTCCTATTTCTTTTTGATTTTTAGGATGTCCTACTGGGAACCTATTTTTCTTAAGATATCTGTCTTGAAGTTCTCTAAAAGGTTCGCTATCTCTTCTCTTTTGATAACACCTGAACTAACTGGTTTTAAGTTCCTATTATAAGGGTCCCAAACATTCTTTCCTATCTTGGCTCTACTCCTTGAGTAATTTTTACACATTTCACATATTTCAGCAAATGGTCTATGAGAGATGTCACCTGATTCCATCAGGTTAAGCATCTCTAGATATTATTCTGAAATTCCTTTAACAAAAATATCCCTAATTGCATCTTATGGGAGGTCATCGTATTTTGACTTATGGGAGATATAACCAAATCTTTCCATATAATCTTCAAGGGTCTCATCTTCTAACTGTTGGATCTTAAAGATGTCATTACGAGACTCTTTGGTCTTGCAATAGTCTTGGTAATTTTTAATAAATATGTCTTGCATGGCTTCCCAAGACCTAATACTGGATTCTCCCAACCCCATGAACCATCTTAGTGTAGAGTCTTTGAGGGTGGTAGGAAAGAGTTTTAGTTTTTGGGAATCTTGTATGTAGTTGTATCTCCTACACAAGATGTCAAATTCAAATAGGAAGGTGTCTAGATCTTCACTATTTTTACCATAAAAGGTAGGTAGTGTTGAGAGAGGAATATTATTCATGTTGACATTTGGAGTGGTGTCTAGAATCGGAAACCCGAAAGTAGTTTCGGTTTGGTTTCCATTTTCTTCTTCCTCCCTGTGTCTTACATTTTTATGGTCATCTTGATCATCCATATTGGCTTGGTTTCCAAAAATAGAGTACCTAGGTGGTTTTATCTTTGAAGAGAGCAAGGTTTCCCTTTGATGGAAAGGTCTTCCTACAGATTGGATGTCTGGGACTCTACTCGATCCAGATGAGACTATTGGTGCCAAAGTTTCTATGTCAGTTTGAGATATGATTACATTATATGAACTACCAAACAAAATGTTCACCCGTTCAGGGTCTATGATGTCCTAAAAATTAGGGTCCCCTAGTGGTGGTGTAAAAGAAAAGGTTGTATTGTTTGGTTCTATAGAAGGCTCAAGTGGTATTGCCTCCTGTCCTAATATGATTGATGCTTCAATTTCTTGTTCTATAGTGCTCCATGTGTTATTCTCTTCAGAGACTATTTTATCTCTTTGAGTTGAACTAGCTCTTGTATTTTGGTATCGGTCTGCAGATTTTATAAGTGGAACGTCCCTTCCCCCAAAAAGGTCAGGAGTAACCTTGGTTGAAAGGTATGATTTAGATTTAATGTATCTACCTTTTGGATCTCTAGGTCTATTCATGAAGGAAAGAAAAAACAAAAGAAAAATCTACCATTTGGTTTTTAGGTCTAGTCATGGAAGTAAACAAAAAAAAAAAACTTCCATTGGGTTTGGGGGAGCCTGCAATAGAAGATGCGTAGGTTCTTACCTCTCGTCCTAAATTTCCCTCGCCACCAATCTAATGCTAGGGTCTAGGAATTACCTATCTCCTAACTACTTCTTACCTTGAGACAACTCCCCAGCAATGGTGCCAAAAATTATGGGTGTTGTATATGCAATAAAAACACACTAAAAAACCTCAATTAAATTTTCAAACCGGGGTAAGTAAACTTAGAGTTGTAGAAAAATATATGCCAAAGGTAGAAGGGTTGGTAGTAATATAGTCTAACTAAGGAAGGTAATTATCTACGGATAATCTATTCAAGAAAACCTATCTAATGAGAAAACCCTACTAAGCAACTTGAAACTATGTAACCTAAGTACTTTTGGACCAATGATTGATGGATAGTTCTAATAAAGCAAGTAAAAACCCTATGTAAAGCAAACTAGTTCATAACAATAAGAAAAAACAACTATTAAGCATACGGATAGGCAAATAAAAAAAGCAAACTACTTTAACTTGCCAACCTCAATTAAATGAGAAACTACCCTATGAAAGAAAGTAAATAAACAAGCCAACAACTATTCTATTAAAGCAAGTAAACAAGTAAGCAAAACAACTAGCTAACCTATTAAAGAAAGTAAACAAGTAAGCAAAACAACTAGCTAACATATTAAAGAAAATAAACAACTAACTACTCTAAGATAACTTCTACTGCAAGTAATCTAATTAAAACTTCTCATTGAACAACTATCTAGCCTAAGAGGCAAGTGAACTATATTCTTAATTCAAACTTCAAAACTATCTCTAATTCATAAAAGGAAATCTATTTAATTGAAAGCAAGAAGGACTAAGAACTAACATTTAATATATGATAAGCAAACTGCTCTTTAATCTACCAAAGAAAAAGGCTATCTATCCTATAGCAGCAATAAAACTATCTTCTAAACTATGAAAGAAAGCAACTATATCTTATGATCTACAAAATCAAGAAACTATATCTTCTAATCTACGAAAGTAAGAAACTATATCTTCTAATCTATGAAAACTCAAATATAGTGTTGGTGGTTGCGTGAATGTCTCCGGTGTCATATGATATCTTGATGGAACTTGACAACAAAGGATAATTCAAGCAGTATAACCTCAACACTGATCTCAATAACAAAGTGAAAGGTATGGATTAAACAATCCAATGAGAATTTAGCCATTACGGAAACAATGTTAATTACCCTGCATATTCATGAAATTATTAACCATCAACAATATAATGAGATTATAATTGTACTTCTATTCTATGTAAACAAACTTCATAATTAAACTCAACCATTAACTAAGAATATAATTGCAATCTAATTCTAGGAAAGCAATTACATGAAATGAAACTATGTTATATCTATTCTAACAATTCAAACTGCAATAAGAAAATGCTTAAGAACAAAAATTAAAACATGACATTAAAAAGTAAACTACCAAATACATTAATCAACAACTAATTAAGCAAGATCTACATAAAAATGAAATAAGAAATATATAATTAAAAACTGAAATTAATCATATCCATCCATCAAATCCTTGTTAAATAAAACTCAAATTAAAACTTTGTTCTACTCTATTTAAAACTTTGTTTCAAATTTAATTCTAACAACATAAATAAAATACAATCTAACATCTAATTGCACATGGGGTTAGTCTAAGAATTTTCAAATTTGCTCCTAACTACAAGATTAACACATACTAACACAAGTCTTTGTATTAACATGCAAAAGAGAGTTAAAATGATTAAACTACAACAACAAATTACTTAACAAAGTAATAATGCATGTATAGGAAATGAAAGAGACAAATAAGCTATGAAATTCATAAATAACCTAAAGAACAGTTACTAGACTATTTTTTCACCCCCCCAGCAAGTCGTGGTCACTTCCTAAAAGAACACTACGAACTCAACAATTCGATTTCACCATGAAAACTCAAAAACACAGTTTTTATATAATCTGGAAATGAAAAATGGAAAAACAAAGTAAAAATGTGTTTGTCCCTATCACACTAGTACTTCAACTGCTTCCTAGCTATCTGACCACCGTGGTGGTATTTATAATATTTACAGACCAAGTGGTCGACCACAGGAGGGTCGAACCACTTCTAAATTTGACAAATTACATTAATGCTGCCCAAACTGCCAAAATAGAGCGAGCCAATAATTTCCCTTCTTAAAAAATTAAACTGAGTGGTCAAGGGTTCAGTAGCTATAGGGGGCGAGCACAAGCAAAACCCATGTTCCTGATTCGCCCACCACTAGATACCAATACCATAACCACCAAATCGCCCATCGTTTTTGTGCAATACATAGTGTTGGACGAAGTGTCGGACTGAGTACCGGATCGAGTACTGGAAGGAGTGCGAGACTGAGTGTCGAAAGCAGAAACATGATGCGTTTTTTCCCTGTAACACCAAAAAACGTGAATTAGATCTTTGGGAACATAAAATGTGAAGAATTATACTCAATATTGACATCAAACACGAATCATACATACCTAGTGTATATCATACCATTTTAGCACAAAATTCTTCAAAAAGATTCTCCAAAACATGAAAAACACATGTACATTCAACAAAAGTGTCTAATAACTATTATAAAATTGATCATATCTCGGTCCGAACAATCCTCTCTCACATGCCACTATACTTACAAGTATAAGAAGTTTTGTTTCCCATAACTTTCACATGTTTGGAAAATTTGTATATAATTCAGTGGAACAAAAATCAATCAAAGAATATTTCATACATGATCCCTCATAATGAACACGAAGAGTATCAACAAATGCATGTAACTCTTTCAAACAAGCTTCAAAATCAAATAATATTTTGTTTTATTCCCTCTCACATATAGTGTATTTTGAAGCCAATGCTTTGAATTATGTTCTCTACCATGAACATCCTGTACATAATGAAAAGGGATAAACAATAATAAATAATTGAAAAAACAAAGATTGGGGAATATTCTATTCAAACTCTCTACAAGAGATTGGATATATTCTTTTGCAAGTTGTTTTCAACTCTCTAGTGAACCATCAATGCAAGGTTTCACCAGAATCACCATGTGCATGTGTGATCCATATTATTTTGAGAACGAAATGAAGGAAGAGATATAACAATGAAATATACATAGATATTGCAAGATACAAAAAAATATTGCAATAAGCACAAAGATACAATAATGCACAATTTTTATTATTGAGAGAATGTACATAAACTGTAAAATTATAGAGTGAATGACTCACTCGAATGTTAGAAAATTATTTCTAAGAAGAGATGTGATAGATACGCTCATTCACAGGAATATGATGATGTTTACAATGAGGCTCTAGATTCATTTTTAACATAAAGAAAATCCAAAACCCTAACCCCGAAAGATGAAATGCCAAAAGGCTTATGGGCCCCGATCGGGGTAGTTGGTACGTCAACTTCCCAAGGGTGTAATTTTTTCATACGATATTTGTTTGGGGTGTTTTATAACTCATTAGAATGGTCTAGCCAAGGAGTACACATTCCGTTTGGACCATAAAATTCCTTTAGCTATGGACTGGGCATTGTCGTGCTAAAAAAACATCATTTAGGGCCTCAAAATGACCCCGGAAGTTCAGGACCAAAAAGCCATAGAAAAATTGTCAAGATGGAAACCTGTGTTTTGAACCAATGGGATACAAGGGTGTCCATTGACTTACTCCTATATCAATCCTCCCCCCTTAGGAAGCAATGGTCTCCATTGTGCCAAGTACCCGGGGAATACTTTGTTGAATTTGAACCTTGGTGAGTTGCTTGCCTTATTGAAGAAGTTGTCATGCTTATCTTGTTGAAGGATGTTATGAACCTATTGTTCGAGGGTTTGGATATGTTTAACCAATCTGGCTGCATGATATTCCTGAGTGTGGGCGGAGTCTGTTGGTAAAGATTCAACATGAAGAACATGAAGGGATTTATCATAACTTGGTTTGACTGGGCAATGTTAAGGCACCTTTGTAGGTTCAATAGAAATATCTTGGTTCTCTTATACAATCTTGTTGATTTGTTTATGTTGGATAGAAGGGTATTGGGTAGAGGTTGCAGTGGTTGCAATGTCCTTCTCTTATGACCAAGTTGTTAAGAGGATAAACTTTGTAGTATGAGAGATTACTTTGCGGCACTGTTTTATCGAGATAGTAGTCAGAACTACCGATGGTATCCTGTAGCGATGACCCCCCAGAGTAAAAATTACGCTATAGGGTCGAGACTCATAAAAAAAATGATGCCTCCACATATATGGCTATCCTAATAGAACATAAAATACTTCCAGTGGGGAAACATCATACAACACCTCATCCTTGAAGGGCTTGATGTCGTATGACAACCGACACTATTGGTTGACTCGAAGATCTCGTTCCTAGCAGAGCCATCCGATGTTGTATGGTTGTGGGTGTTTTTTTTCCAGAAAATCCAACTTATTGACGACCTCTACTAATATGGGGTTCTTCTAGATTCCTCTATCAGCAATAAAATGCAACGGGGTCCTGTTTACCCACATCTATGAATGTAAAAGGTGTCCCCCCTCCTCATGATCCTCTACTTCTTTTGGTTGGATTGTGGTATTCATGAAAGTAGGAATGGGTTCTGCATCAATTATTTTTCCCCTTTAATTATTATCTAAATCAAAGTCCATGTTAGGGCTCGACTCTGTTTCTTTGAGCTCGACAACCAATGACTATTTTGAGTGACATTCATCGGTGTTGTGCAAAGGGATTTTGTGGAAGTCGCACCACTTCCAAGTGTCCTTCTTCATCTTCCTTTTTCTTTTATTTTCCTGCATCTTGGACTGGTTGTCTTGAGGTTAGATATTCTATGAGTTAGGTTTTCCTTTAACAGAATTTGGTTGTTGCGTATTTGCATACCCAAATTCCCGCTTGTTACGGTGATTAAATTTCTGTTGGATTTTAAGAACATATCTATAAGCAGCTCCTAGTGATGATATGTTCAGAAACTCCATTTCGGTTTGGATTCCCCTGTGTAGAGCCTCGTGGTTTTTAAGAACCAGATGCCAATTAGAGTCTTTGATACCCATCTTGGTGTGCAAGGTATGGAAGGTATTTGTGAAATCCAACATTGTTTGGTCCTGTTTATTATGCAACATTGTCCATCTCATGCACCGATCATCATAGTTTATCACGGGATAATATTTCTCCTTGATCGTGTCCATAAAAAAATCCCAAGTGGGCTCAACCCCAAATATTCTAGACTCCTCTATGGATATTTTCTCCTAGTAAGTTTCCTAGCAATGTTTGACATGGGGGAGATCCTTAAGGAGTGTAAAGGTGATCTTTTCTTTGTCGAAAAAATTGTGAACAGATAAATAACCTTCTAGAAAATTTAAACATTTTACCAAATCATCCGCATCGATCTGAACTTCAAATATGATAATATAAAATTAACTTGTACCTTGAATGGGGTAGCATCTCCAAAGTGTCTGCTTGAAGAAGACGTGCATGTTATTGTTGGCAATCGTTGAAGGATTTGGGAAAAATTCTCCAACATCTCGTTCCTCTGTTGCATGAGGGATTCTACAAGAAACAACTTGATGGGATATTCTCTTCCTCTTCTCTTCCACCATTCAAGGACACTTGGGATGGATAGAGAATTTATCATCAAGGGAAACTAGCTTGAGACCCAACTCTCTATATCTTGACCTTGTCGGGGATATGCACAAGAAATGAAAAGGACTAGTCTACTTTGATACCACTTATCCAGATTATTTTGATAATGAAATGAAGGCATATATATAATAATGAAATATAAAAATATATTGAGAGAAACACAAAATATTTCAATAAACACAAATATATATTACTGCAAATTTTTTATTATTGAGAGAATGTACGAAAACTATAAAATTACAGAATGAATGACTCGCTAGAATGGTGGAAGCTTGTCCCTGAGAAGAGATGTGATGGCTACACTCATTCACAAGAAGATGATGATGTTTACAATGAGGCTCTATAGGCCTTTTTAACATAAATAAAATAAAAAACCCTAACCCTAGAAGATGAAACACCAAAAGGTTTACAGGCCCTGATGGGGGTAGTTGGCACATCAACTTCCCAAGGGAGTAACTTTTGCATATGATATCCATTTGGGGTGCTCTATAACTCATCAGAAAGGTCTATCCGAGGAGTACATATTTTTTTCAAACCATACCATGAATTTGGTTATAGTATGGGCACTTTCGTGACGAAAACATGTCGTTTAGGGCCTCAAAATGGTCCCAGAAGTTCAAGACCCAAAAAAATGTAGAAACAATTCCAAGGTGGAAACCCATGTTTTGAGCCAATGGGATAGGTGGGTGCCCACCAATTTCCTCCTGGATCAATGTGGAGTTTCTTCAAATCACAATTCATGCCTATGAACAAATCCCTCTTTATGAATAGTTTATAGATAACCAAATTTAAAGGCATCTAAAAATTTAGATAAGTTTGCATGCATCATCTGCAATGTGACAGTTCTTAAAATACACCTTGTTAAAGTGTTTAATATAGTAAAATCTATGGTTTCTCCTAAAGAGGTAAAATCAATGTAATTTTCTTGGAATTTCTTATTCATCTTGTTTAGTTCACACGTTACATATGCAAGCATATGTAAACAAAACTAAACTGAAAAGATCCTTTCATCATCATAGCATGAGTCATTCTTTTCATGTTTCCACAAAGTCAATATGGGAGGCATCCATACAACACTCCTTTATGTGAGTTGACCCTTTAAGAACCATATAACTCCATGGATTTGAAGAGGTTGAAGAGTTTCAAGTTGCATGTGTTCATGTAGGGAAATAAGTTGACTATTGGGTGAAATAATGGAGGTGGGTAACACTTTCGTGACAATCGGATCTCCAAAATTCCGAAAAACATTTTTCTGGCCGAAATAATATTGTTTTTCGACCAAAAGATATTTTTTTCGGCCAAAAAGTAGAGCGTCAAATTGAAGGGTACAGTGACAGCACCCTCGATTTGCGTGTAAAAATTTAGTCGAACGAATTTTTTCCATCCGGCAATATGGTTTCGGCCGAAAGATATTTTGGTTGAAACATTCTTTTGGCTGAAATATTGTTCAGTTGAACAATCTTTCGACCGAAAGAATGTTTTGGCTAAAAAATCTTTCAGCCGAAATATTGTTTATAATTCAACCACACGTCGATATTGAAATGTTTTTCTAATTTTGTTGGCACTTGTGAGTGTTTGTTGGCATTTGTGAGCGTTTGTGAGCATTTGTGAGTGTGGGCACAGAGGTCGTGAGCATTTGTGAGTGTGAGAACAAAGGTCATGTTGATGTACAGGTCATGTCAGTGGATGTAGGGTTCGCGCAGAGGTCGTTTTGGCGAGCGGTCGATGAGTTTCAGGTATTTTTCTAAGTTTTAGTTTTTAATTTTAATTTTAATTTTTAATTTGCATTATGAAATTTAATTTATATTTTTAAATTAAAATTTAGTTAATTTGGCGGCCCCTGTGGCCAAATTGTGGGCATGCAAATGGCTTGGCCACAGGGCTGGGCCCTCATGGCCAAGTCACAGTCTAGTGGACTATGACTTGGTCACGGGGAGCCAAACCTATGGCTAAGCCGTGGGCACGCCAACGACTTGGCCACAGGGCTGGGCCCCCGCAGCCAAGTCACAATCCACTGAATTATGACTTGGCTATGGGGGCCCAAACCTATGGACAAGTCATTGGCATGCCCATGACATTTCCCTATTCAACTTAGGCCCATATCATTAGAAGTAAAAAATTATAAATTTTTTTTTTTTCAGAAAGAAAAATATCTTATAGTAGTTAATATAATAAATATGTTCCCAAGAGGACATTACAACTTAAATCAACCTGTATTCAGTACATGACTGTTCCCATCATTTAAAATTCACCAAAACGTTAATAAAACCAAATACATCAACAATTACCTTAATGTTAGTACCTTGTTTACAAAATTATCAAAACACAAAAGAAACATTAACTAGTCTTTTACAGTGAATATACAACCTACCATTTTCCTTTGTACCGGTATTCTTTATCTTGTAGACACTTTTTCATAGTTCCCTGGAAGACCATCTGTGATTTTTGTAAAAAAAACACCTTCCTCATCTAGCTGTAGTGCTTCCTTGGACATATGATCTGCATCCTTGTTATATGTTACGTAAATGTGATGTGCCTTTAGTTGAATAAAACTTCCACGTAGTCTACTGATTTTTTCCATCCATGGATGCAAAGCGAGTACCTATAAATTATTATCATTATTGAACCAAACAATAATGACCTTTGAATCACCTACCAACATTAATATTGTAACCTTCAATACATTTGAAAAATACAAGATGCACCATAAAGATAACAGTTCTCCTTTTGTATTTGTCCCATACCCACAGTTCATTTTCATATTGAAGGTCCTTAAGGCTGGACATTTTAAAACATCCCCGGCCCTACATTTTTTTCCCATGTCCTGTGAGGCTCCATCAAATAACCCTAATACATAATTCCAATCCAAACAAGGAGGTCTATCAATCCTTAATGATGCAGACGCCACCCTCTTCCTTGGCAGAGTCTCTGTGTGACCTCCCGGTCTTAAGGATCATTCACTCTATCCCCTTGAGCCGAATCAACTCTTTCGACTCCCTGTTGGAATCTACACTTATCAATCCACAGGTCCTTCGGGAACTCCCCTGTACGAACAACATTACTCATGAGCTCCTATCTTCCCAAGCAACCACATTGCTATGACCAAGGCCCAATTCCAAAGGAACTTGTTGTGATCTCACAATCTTGTGAGTTCGTGAGTCAAAGCTCTTGACTCCTCCTTCTCAATCCTGCGATACCCAAGATTGCAAAATGGTTATGGCTCCATTCTGTCAGCTCCTTCTGAGCATGACCACCGGCTAGGCTTAACTACTAGCACCTCTCGCTACTCGCACCTTTGCGAGTTTCGATGCCCAACCTTGGCACCTTCCCTTCACGAACCCCCAATAAGTGATACTGACTTTTCTTCTCGTGTTCTCTCTACTCGCGACTTCGTGACTCGTGGGCACCCAACTCTTGGGCTCTTACCCTGCAAACTCCTGAGTTCATGAGATCCCTTGATCTTTTCCACCTGTCCTCCTTAGATGGATGGTCCTGATCCTTTCGCGACTTCGCCACTCATGACTTGGAGCACCCAACCTTTGGGCTCTCACCTATCGAACCTCCAAGTTCACAAGATCCCTTTGATCTCTGCCACTTGTCCCATATCATATGGATGGTCCTGATATCTTCTCATGACTTCACCACTCGTGAAGTCGAAAGACTTCCTCCTCTGAATCACGATTTCTGAATCCCCTATACGGGCGATCTCGCGACACGTGTCCTTCCAATTAGAAAGCTCATATTTTCTCAGGACTTCGCAACTCGTGAAGTCCAGATGCTCACTTCTGTGAGTTTCAGTGCCTGAATCTATGAAATGGATGATTCTGTGACACACGTCCTCCTGTAGATGGATGGTTCAGATCTATTTCACCTTTTCCTGACTCCCGAACGTTGATATCCCGATACAACCTCTTCGGGACTTCAGCTTTCACTGCTCTTCACATGAGGTTTTAAACCTCGTGCAACTCTCGACAACTCCAATGGCTGTCGGGTTATTTGCTCAAGATATGATGGCTCAAATCATCTCTCCTATGTGCTCTTCCTATACTGCCTCCTCGACCTAAAATCCTTCAACAGTCTAGATCTTCTCGGCTGATCCAACGACAGCTATTGCTCCTAAGCTTGTGCGCATTTTTCCCGAACTTGGAAGAATTTCCAAATTCTCAAGGGCCTCGACCTTTGTTCATATTCCCTACTAGCTCTTCGACTTGAATCCTCACCTGCGCATATGAACACTACTCCTCTTGAGCTTATCCTTCGAATCCTCAATGGATTCTATGACTTATGCACCTCAGCAGAGTCCTTGCACACAAAGGTGCTATCTCTTTTGAGCTTCTCAATTACTCAGACCTTAAGGAAATAAATCCTTCATCCTTTCTCCTACGAATGGAGAATTTGGATGCCCTCCTGGCTATCCGCTACTCAAGCAACCTCTTGCTAAGTCTTTTAGGGTGTTCAGCAGCCCTATGAAGATCCTTCAGTGGATTCTTCCTCAATTATAAAACTCAACAGAATTCCCTTCTTCTCTATGCCTATCTGCAAGATGTCTCAATGCCTCCTGGCAGAGTTTTAAGAATCCTTGGTGATTCTGACTTTAGTCAAACTCTGAACTCAAAGAGTTCTCTTCCTRTGCCTATATGCACACTGACTCAATTCCCTCCTGGAAGAGTTGTACAAAAATCCTTAGAGCTTYKATCTTCTCCTGTGCACCCTATGCACCTACTCAATGCCTTCGTGRCAGAGCTCTCAGAATCCTTAGTGATTCTGGTTCTCCTTGAACTCATAGCAGAGTTCTTCTRTGCACTCCTTACACTGGCTCAATGCCCACCTGGCAGAGCTATACAAAAATCCTCAAAGATTCTGTCTGCAACTRTGTTCCCCCTACACAGTCTTTATTCCTAAGGTATTCAACAACCTCAAAGGTMTTCCTCTGAATTGATGATTCCRGTTTCTGTGCCCACCTAGCATGTCTTTGTCTGACTTCGCAGAGTTCATAAGTGCATCTATGCACTGGTATTCAGAGACCGCAGTACTCTGTCACGCCCTCCTGGCATGAAACCACAAAGAACCCCTCAAGCCTGAAAATMAAAMAACTCTCTGCAAATGTCTAACATACATATACARCATAAAGAACACACAAAGACCTTCATTCAACACATGAAATATGTAGGAAAAACTATTGTTTGTATTAAAATGGAAAATACTTGTTTTTTACAAGGTGTTCCTGAGCATGAACTATATCAAAGTCTCATCTCCTTCTCTTCTCTTACAACTACTACCACTACTCCAAATGAGATCGAAATTGATCTTTTACATGAGAGGGCTCTTTGACCTCTTCCCTCCAATCTACCTACCCTATTCAATTACATTGAATGGGTTGTCTAGTCCGCAAATCAGATCTAGATCTCAGCCTTCAAATCATTAAAGGCCTATCTACTCTACGCCTGTGCAAAACACGGCTTCACGGCTCAACAGCCTAAACATTAAATTACATTCAAATTCAAAATGGAAGATGAGGGCTGCGCCTATATTCAACTTTGAATGCATGCTCTGACGTGGCTAGCTGGTTGGCTAGCTGACATGGAGAGATGCTCTTGCATCATACTCCTCAGTTGCAAAATTCATGAGCTCCTTCTCATGATCTTCCCATCTAAACTGTTGAAATCCTCCTGGATCCCAAAACAATTTATGGAGTTGTTCATCTACTCCATCTCTTTGCTACTGCTCCTGCTTCTTCGCTGTTGCTACTGCTTCTTTCCTTCTGCTCAGCTTCTCCTTGCTGACAGTTTCTGCTGACCTGATCATCAACTCTCTGATCATCTCAATCACTTCGTCCAGCTGCTCCAGTGGTTGGCTCTGCTTTTGCAGTCTCCCCAGCTACAAAAAAATTCTTCAATTGGGTAGATCATCATGATCTCCCATTCCATCTTCATCTTATGTGGCCTCAACTTTCCATCCTGCTACAAAGTCTAGCTCTGTAGTCTTCATCACCTTTTCATCTCCCTGGCTGAAAATTTTGAGCGATTCCTCAGAATGCTCCTCTGCCAACATCTGCTCATGGAAGTCACCTGCTAGCTCAGGAATATTCAACCAATCCTCTAGCATCTCCAGCTCCATCTCCCATGGAGTGATCAATCTGCCTGCCTGCTCTTTAGCTTCTTCTGCTACCAGCTTCAGTGTTGCAGATTCCTCAATTTCCTAGCTAAAATCATTGAGACACTCCTCAGAATGCTCATCTTCTCTTTTTGCTTGGGCAGCTTCCAAAGTCTGCTCCAATACTTCTCTGACAATCTAAGCTAGCTATCCTTCTTTTGTTGTTGCATCTACAACACAGATCTCTGCCTCCCTTTGGGAAAATCGTAGGAATATTTCAATTCCCCCAATCATCAGAAGATTTCTCCAATCTTCCTCCTCTTTTAGCTGCATCTGCTGATACAAACTCACCTTTGAGTTTATGAGACCCTCAGATAGTCTCATCTTCTTATCCCTACCCACCTAGCAATATGGTATTTTCCTGTTGCCCTCATGATAGTCTATGGAATCAAATGATCCCATCTTTGTTCCCTTGCCCACCTGGAAATTGGGAATTTCTTCTCTGCCCTCCTGGCAATGCTTGAGATCTTCAACTGATCCCAATTCATCCTTAATACTGAGACTTCTCCCAGTCTCTGGCTCACATGTCTAAACCCTTTTCTCTAGTCTGTCCAGGCTTTCAACATGCCTCAACCACCTTCTTAATAGCCTACGCTGTCTTGTAGCCATCAACTCCTTGACTGGCCATTTTTCTTTCGGCTTCCTCATGGTCCATTCATACACCCATATTGACCTTGCATTCTGTTGCATCTCCAATGCAAGTTCATCCATCCTCGTGTTCATCTCAGCAAGTTCTTCATCCCATTCAGCTTCACTCATCATCTCTAGGTCTTTCCTTCCAGCGTATTTTTAGTCTTTAGTAGCCATATCACTATCTCCATCTACTCTCCTGGAAAACCTACTGCTCACCTGTAAGCAATCCCCATAGAGTCTCCAACACTCTGTCTTCCTCTTTCTCCTTCTGTCTGCGATATACAAACAGATTCCAAGCTGTGATACCACACTGACATAGACGCCACCCTCTGCCTCGGTAGAATCTCTGCGCAACCTCCCAATCTTAAGGATTGTTCACTCTATCCCCTTGAATCGAATCGACCCTTTCGACTCCCTGCTAGAATCTACACTTATCAATCCACAGGTCCTTCGAGAACTCACCTATGTGAACAGCACTAGGCACGAGCTCTCTTCCCAAGCGACCACAACATTATGACCAAGGCCCAATTCCAAAGTCACTTGTCATGATCTCACGATCTCGCGAGTTCGCGAGTCAAAGCTCTTGACAACTCCTTCTCAATCGTGCAATACCCTAGATTGCGAAATGGTTATGGCTCCATTCTGTCATCTCCTTCTGAGCATGACCACCAGCTAGGCTTAATTTCTAGCACCTCTCGCTACTCGCACCTTCGCGAGTTTAGACACCCAAACTTGGCACCTTCCCTTCACGAACCCCCGAGAAGAGATATTGACTTTTCTTCTCACGTTCTCGCTACTCATGACTTCGCAACTCATGAGCACCCAACTCTTGGTATCTTACCCTGTGAACTACCAAGTTCATGAGATCCCTTAATCTCTGCCACCTGTCCTCCTCAAATAGATGGTCCTAATTCTTTCGCGACTTCGCCACTCGTGACTTGGAGTGCCCAACCTTTGGGCTCTCACCTTCTGAACCTTTGAGTTCACGAGCTCCCTTTGATCTCTGCCACCTGTCCCATATCAGATGGATGGCCCCAATCTCTTCTCACGAAATCACCACTCGTGAAGTCAAAATACTTCCTCCTATGACTCCCGATGTCTGAATCCCTGATACAGGTGATCTCGTGACATGTGTCCTTCCAATCAGATGGCTTATATTTTCTCGGGACTTCACAACTCATGAAGTTCAGATGCTCACTTCTGTGAGTCCCAGTGCCTGAATCTTTGAAATGGATGATTCCTCAACACGCATCCTCCCATAGATGGACGGTTCAGATCTATTTCACCTTTTTTCGACTTCTGAGGTCGAGTGCCCAGACTCTCGTCCTCCATATCCCCGAACTCCCAAATGCTGATATCCTGATACAACTTCTTTGGGACTTCACCTTTCACTCCTCTTTGCGTGAGGTTTTAAACCTCATGCAGCTCTCGACGGATCCAATGGCTGTTGGGTTCTTTGCTCAAGATCTAATGGCTCAGATCATCTCTCCTATGTGCTCTTCCTGTACTACCTCCTGGACGTGAAATCCTTCAATGGTCCAGATCTTCTCGACTGATCTGATGGAAGCTATTGCTCCTGAGCTTGTGCATGTTTTTTCTGAACTTGCAAGAATTTAAAAATTCTCAAGGGCCTCGACCTTTGTTCATATTCCCTGCAAAATCTTCGACTTGAGTCCTTTCCTACGTGTATGAACACTACTCCTCCTGAGATTATCCTTCGAATCCTCAAGGGATTCTATGAATTATGCGCCTCAGCAGAGTCCTTGCACACAAAGGTGTTATCTCTTCTGAGCTTCTCAATTACTTAGACCTTAAGGAAATAAATCCTTCATCCTTTCTCCTGCAAATGGAGAATTTGGATGCCCTCCTGGCTATCTGTTGCTAAAGAAACCTCTTGCTGAGTCTTTCAGGATGTTCAACAACCCTGCGAAGATACTTTAGTGGATTCTTCCTCAATTACAGAACTCAATAGAGTTCCCTTCTTCTCTATGCCTATATGCAAGCTATCTCAATGCCTCCTGGAAGAGTGTCAAGAATCCTTGTTTATTCTGACTTCAGTCAAACTCTGAACTCAAAGAGTTATCTTCCTGTGCCTGTCTGCACACTGACTCAATTCCCTCCTGGCAGAGCTGTATAGAACTCCTCAAAGCGTCTGTCTTCTCCTATGCACCCTATGCACCTTCTCAATGTCCTCCTAGCAGAGATCTCAGAATCCTTAGTGATTCTGGTTCTCCTTGAAATCATAGCAGAGTTCTTTTCTGCACTCCTTACACTGGCTCAATGCCCACCTGGCAGAGTTGTACATAACTCCTTAGAGATTTTGTCTGCAACTGTGTTCCCCCTACATAGTCTTGCCTCCTGAGGTATTCAACAACCTCAAATGTCTTCCTCTGAATTGATGATTCTAGTTTCTGTTCCCACCTGGCACGTCTTTGTCTAACTCCGCAGAGTTTAGAAGTGCATCTATGCACTGGTATTCAGAGACTAAAGTACTCTTTCACGCCCTCCTGGCATGAAACCACAAAGAACCCCTCAAGCTTGAAAATTAAACAACTCTCTGCAAATGTCTAGCACACATCTACAATATAAAGAACACACAAAGACATTCATTCAACACAGGAAATATGCAGGAAAAACTGTTGTTTGTATTAAAATGGAAAATGCATGTTTTTTACAAGGTGTTCCTGAGCATGAACTATATCAAAGTCTCAGCTCCTTCTCTTCTCTTACAACTACTACCACAACTCCAAATGAGATTGAAATTGATCTTTTACATGAGAGGGCTCTTCGAGATCTTCCCTCCAATCTACCTACCCTATTCAATTACATTGAATGGGCTGTCTAGTCCGCAAATCAGATCTATATCTCAGCCTTCAAAGAATTAAAGGCCTATCTACTCTATGCCTATGCAAAGAACGGATTCAGAGCTCAACAACCTAAACATTAAATTACATTCCAAATCAAAATGGAACACGAGGACTGCACCTCTCTTCAACTTTGAATGCACGTGCTGACGTGGTTGGTTAGTTGGTTGGCTGACGTGGAGAGATGATCCTACATCACTTAAGTTCTGGATAGGTTTGTATTCTCCCAAGGCCTATAGGATGCAAGTACACACTTTTCCAAGGCTAGGAAACGTATTTTCAAATATAATTATATTTCTGTGTTTCCATAATATTTACTTGCGATATTATGACATTTTAGAAGTGTGTCAATCCACTTTATTTTGTGAGTATGTTACATTACATAACTTAGTATATACCATAGTCTTGTTCGCAACTTATGCCCATATTATTAAAAGTAAAAATTCTAACATTTATTAGAATTAAAAAATTATAAGATTTACTTATGGGGTTACAACATTTATTTATCTAAATTAGAAAAATATTATACTTTAGAATGACCTATGCTACATTGTATTTTCATATATCAATTATAATACTTTACGATTGCAACTAATAAATTCCATGAGGATTCCAAATGAATGACTTATAGAGAACACATTTAAATTTTTAAATGTCCCATGTCACATACCATATCAACACTCAAATCACCTATAATTGCATCCTTTCTCAATTGTAATCTTCAAACTTCTACCTCCCTCTCTCAATCTTTAGCCATTCATATTCTTATGGCCCATCACTAAGAGATAGTTACAATTGTTCCTCTTCTTTACATGCCACTTGAACAATTAATTCAACTTCTACATGTCATTTGATGCCCACTTCCTAATGACAATGAATTGGTTCAATAGTTATTGTCGATGCACCATACACATGTTTCTTTTGATATTGTAATACCTTGTACATTTTTTAAATTCATTGAGGTTAATATATGCATGCTCAAAGAAACCATTAGGATTGATCTATTCCATGGTAACATTGAGTGCTATTCTACCAAGAACCCCAATCAACTTAGTCCTCAATCATTCAACTACTCATAGACCATACTACACGAAGAATTGACCAATAAACATTCTTAGAACCTTTAAGGTTTTTGTTGACATGTTCTGGAAACATGCATCCATTATTTCCATTAATTGTCCATCAATGTGATCTTCAAGTCAATTATGCATAGTTCAGTAAATCTATCACTTCCATATAAAGTCAGTTCTCTCCTAATGGAACTTCCCAAAAAAACTTAGTACTTAGTTGCACTCTGAGCTAATTGACTATTTGACTTATTACATGATTCCTTATGATTCCTAGGAAATGTTTAATTTGTCTACTCAAATTCCTTTAATATCATGATTGATCTCCACATATTTGTGTTTCCATTATGCACTTGTGGAGAAAATATACATGTATATAAAAATTTACAAAGATATATTTCAATAAAGATTAGTAATTGATAATGAAAACTGATTTACAAAATAAATGACTTCTCAAAATACAAGTCAAAGGGAGAATCAAGTAATAAGTTGTGACTTTTAATTGGATATGTTAATTGGGTCTAGCTCAAGTGTCAGAGAGGAAAATTTTGTATATAACCCACCTAGGACCAAACTGCACTTTTGACATGTTTTCTTTTCATGAGATGACTATTGATTAGGACTCTTCATGAGTTAATTTTTTATTGGGGATGGAAAGGTAACAACAATCTCATTCTAGCACATATCTATGTGTGTAACCTCTAACCAAAAATTTGGTTGGTAACCTACCAAAAGTACTCAATTTTTAACCTAGTGGAAATATGTTGGTAACCAATAGAGAATCTATTTGACTCTCTCTCTCTATACCCCCAACTCTATCCCCCCACCGCTCTTTCTCTCTAGAGGAAAACCATGATAGTTTGGTCATTGTTTTACTATTTTTCTTCCATTGTGAAGTAATTATTTTGTTAGTTAATGTTTAAAATCCATATAGTTTATAAGTTTCACCTTTCCATATAAATTTCAAGAATCTATTTTGAATATTTTTGACACAAGCACATAGCTACANTAACCATTCAACACATAATAACATATCCATTCCATTGACTAGTAAGGCATAGAGTTCTATTTGTAGCTCTATTTTTTCTAGTTTTGTAGATACCTTATGATACTTTCCTATATCCCTTGGATTTATTCATCATTTGAGATCTTTGGTAGTATATACAAATATATTTAGTTTTTTTTTAGGGATGTTGATATTTACAAAATTTTGTGTGTTGGTGTAATTTACTAGTATTGTGGCATTGTTTCTCTTTAAATGAAAAGGAAAAGAGCTGAAAGAAATCTTACAAAAAGGTAGAATTCATTTTGTTATCAAATATAAACAACCATGAGTAAGATGGGATTGAATTGCAAAGAGTGAATATGGCATTGTACTTAACAAAGAATAATCTAGTGTCATATTGTATGATTGTAGTTCAAGAACAAGAATCTATATGGAACAATTATTTCTTGAGTGCATTGTATTTTTTAACACAATTTCGTAGTGTACAAGAGTCTTCAAAAAATATTATTAAAAAGAAGTAATCACAAGTGACGAAATCCTTAAAAGTTCAAAGTGTTTGCTAGCAAACATTTACACTAAGAATCAACACTAAGATTCAATATATTTTCCATGAATAGAAAATCTATATTACTTTGTTAATGTTGGTATTTCTATAATGAGTCAACCTATTCATAGATTGATTAGGT